>QFEX01000720.1:20080-64491 GCA_003316505.1 Suillus alpinus
TGGCATCCTGCCCGGGAGGAGATGAGGGGGGTAATGACACGATATCGTCTCGTGCTGCAATAATTGCTTCTGCAAGCTCCAACTTTGTAAGGTTGTGTGCATCATCTGATAGACCCGCTGCAGTGTACAACTGAAGGAGTTCATCTTTTCGACGACGTTTGAGCTGGCCCAAGGATGCTTCATTTATGAGAAACTCGTCGGCTGATGGTAGGTAAAAATCAGTGCACCGAAAGATAATAATGCACAAGTACTAACACGCTTCTTCATCGCAGTCAATCTCAGAAGCATCGGACACGGTCCAGCGACCAGGAGCATCAACTTCCATATCACTAAGCTCTTCTTCGCTGGATGAGTCTCGAATTGGTGAAGCTTTAAGCTTCTTCAGTTTCGGAGCCCCACGCGCGGGTCGACCGCCAGTAATGTTTTCATTAACCGACGCGACGCGTTTCCTTTTCGAACCAATAGGAACGTCAAGATTTTGGCTCACATCTCGGATGCTGTTTTTCATCAAAAGATACTGACGAGATGGCAGCCGTCGCAGATTGGGCTGCAAGGTAGCCAGTATGGGACGCGAATCAACGGTAGTGTCTGAAGATGATGGTGGAGACGCGCCCACCGCGTGGGAATTGACTGTGGAACGCTGAAATCTATTCACGAAAGCAAGAGCGCGTTTTGCAGCGGAAGTATGGCGGAGCGAGTACTGTCTACGCGCCAGATTATTGCTGTTTGGAGGAAACGATACTCTATGTGGTGAACGGCGTTGGACCATAGCCACGGTAACAATAGCCAGTCTATTGAATCTCCTGTCACCAACCCGTTAGAGGAGGTCGTTTAGAAGTACGAAGATCCAGTTTGTTAAAGAAATTGAGGTGCAAGTCCGAATGAGAATCGTTAAAAGACCTTTCGGTCGTTCAGCCGTCGTCGTCGTCGTCGTCGGTGTTGAAATCACTGCAAGGTGGTTTTGACACAGTTTCAACCCCTGCCACAATGTCAACAGAGCCAAACATATGGTGGCGTGGGCTCCGTCAGGTGACTTGGTACTAATATATGTAGTACAGACTTATACCGGGACAGTGCCAGGCAGTCGACTAGTACTGGCATACTAGTACTACATGTCATGTCCTGCTCGCACTTTGAAGCCTCAGAACGCGAGAGAATGTGATTAGATGGCATAGCGGACCGAACGCAGGCAGAACAACGTGGGAGTTCGCCTGGCAGTTACGGAATCATTTGACATCCCGGTCAGCCGATCAAAGGGACTGCTAGATTGAGCTAGGTGTACTCCAGTGACCTCCCTACCACCGCATATACATACATATGCATATAAAAAATCCCGCTGTTTTCGAGGACTGATTTTCGCTCCCCCTTGCTCGCCGCTTTTTTATCCATTCTACGTCGAGCCCACAGCAGGATGCTTCTCAAGTTTTCAAAGTCGGATATCCTGAACTCGCCTCTTGTCCATCCTGAGACTGGTGCTCTTGGATATACCATCCTTACCAGGTCCCACTTTATTCGTGACAGTGATAAGGACTCAGACACAGAGAGCGAAGATGAAAATGGGGAGACTCGCAGGACGACTATATTCAATAAACTTGGGGAGGTCATCGCTGAGATCGGATGGAAGGGCAAGCAGCCAATAGAGATTGTCATCGGCAAGGAAAAAATCATCGGAGCGAAAGGGATGTTTGGGTGCTCGAGCGCCATACTATCGTACGTTCTCCTTATCCACCTTTATTTCCACACGTTCTCAACACCACAAAGTCATAATGTCCTTGGCATACCCACACGCTTCGACACTGAGTACTTTTGGATGGCAGCACAAGATGGGCTAACAGTTTGTGCTTTCCTTAAAGCCCAGTATCACTACTGAGCATTACACAGCTTCTTGACTACGATTCAAATCAGACAAAAGGTTCTTTTCACACCAATAGTATGCGTGTCGGCGAACGCTTCATTGCCGCCCCAATACCCAGTCTGGGACATGATTATCTAGAGTTTGAACCGCATCCCCTCGTATCAACAGAAGAACTCCTCGGTACATTTTTCCCACTCTCTTTTTGGTTAGCGTCATCTGACATCACTTTCAAGTTTCATTCATCCTGATGGAAGTACTCCGCCGAAGTCGCTTCAATCTCCATACAGACTCATCGGATCGCTCGAAGCTCTGGCGGAGTACACCACTCGCCAATTGGGGCCGACGATTACGACGCAGATCTATTTGATCTGTTCGGTTTGATGATTGAGATTTTTCATCCCTTTTCTGTTGCATCTTTGTGCTTTCTTCCCGCATCTCTTGATACCACTGTATATTCATGCTTTGCATGTTATTGCTTTCGCTAACGTCGTTCGTTCCTGTGTAGCTCTATCAACCCTATCTCATTTCGTTCGATCTCGTGCATTACTACTCTTCGGCGTTTATTCGCCCTTTCAATGTAATACGGTACTGGTGCTGAGGAAGAAGCCTTCCATCAGCATGAGACTCAGGTACTGTATTTATACCTGATAGGCGTCGCTCATTATTGTAACAATCAATCCTCTTGTGTACTTAGTTCTTCAACATGAGACCTTGACGCGTGTTGTCTCTTCTCGCTACTGTGCTAGACGTTACATATACATTCGCCTAACTTCCGAGACATGGGAGCGGACGTCGCCCCGATATCTCCTTGCATGTCTGTTTTTGGCTTATCCTTTGCAATCACCAACAAGGGAACAAAGAAATGGATATAAATGGTGAGCTTCTCAGATTCTCATTCGAATTCTCTACCGTCCCGAAATTAAGCAATGTGCTTACAGAGGATGCCCATCCAGACCAAATTTAAAACGTCCCTGACGTGTGCGCCTGCAGCTTCTCCCGTTACATGCGGTGGCAACCTTTTTATGGTCATGACACTAGGGCCCCCGACTCGGATACGCTGCAAGATAGTGTGATATTCGACGGAAAGTATCTCTGCCGATTGCATTCAAACGCCCCCGACGGTGTAGGTCAACCAATCCCCGACTCCACGAAGGGCTGTCGTTGATTAGAAACGTGCACATCTCTGTCAAAAAGCTTGTGGGTTTCCCGCTTATGGCGCTGGATCCGTTCAAGTATTCTACACACCCACAAACAACATTCTCACAACCAGCCACGTCAGCCAACGCCAACGCCGCTTACATCTACCTCTTCGCCGACTGTCCGAACGGACCGACCCGTCAGGTAGACCTTGCCCGCTTGGCACGTTTAGCTTCAACCGGGAGTCCGAAGTTTGAACTGCCTACAAAGTTTTTCACTCATTCATGGGCCCATACTAATTACTTAATCTTAGCCAAGTGGTTAACAGATTATGTTCCTCCCTTGGATAGTGCAGGTTCGAAACCTGTCGACAGCCGTCTTTTCTATGATCCCACCTTAGACATTTATTCATGACAGTTCCCTCGAAGGTCTATCTCAACCAGTCATAGCCAAGCGGCACCGTGTAACAGATCCGAAATTTGTTCCACTTGGATGGTGTATGTTTGAAACCTGCCTGCAATTCTTTTTTTTATTCGAATTCAGGGCGCTGGTTCGTTCGAAACCTTCTAAGATATTTTTAATTATGATGGTCGCCGACTGCCTGTCCATCATGATGACAAGGAATCACCTTCAGTCCTTGTGAGGATAATGTCAGCAGTATGCACATGTCACCCTAGGGAGTCGGGGATTGGTGCGGTGCACCGCTACGATTTTATAGTCGCAACACCAAGGCTCTCAGTAAGTTTTGAGATAGTGACTATCTCACATCTACTCTATCTATTCTTGTCCTGACCATCACTCGTATACATTCGAGAGCGTATACATCTTTGTGGTGGACACAGGCTTTACCGGTTCCTCGCCATAAATCTTCTCCACCTTGTACATCGTCGAGGAGGGAACCGGACCAACGTCAGTGGTAGTGCGCGAGGCCAGCACTGGAGCCTCGACGGCAACGACACCAGGCTTCCCTGCCTTACTAGCCAGGTTAGCTGCACGCCCGTCGGGAATCCGGATGAACTCGAGCTTCCCATCCTCCACAGTGCCGTCAAAGATGAAATAACCCTTCCTCTCAAACTGAATGATATCCCCTTTAGTGAGCGTGCTTACGTTCGCATCTGCGAACGCCTCCTCCCGGAACTCGCTCACGGGCGTGACGAAATCTTTGACGTCGTCCGTCTCCTCGAGCTTCTTCTTCGTGATCAGGTAGTCGTAGTCAAGGAGCGTTACGTCGACTAAGGGGTAATCCTTCGAGGGTTGTGCAAGCCAAGTAATCTTTTTCTTCGTCTTGCGGAAATCGCCCTCAAGATGGAGGTCCATCGTGAGGGAAATGACATCGCCCGAGGGGCCCGTGGTCTTAGATCGGACGATGGCGTTACCCCAGTCCATCAACGTTATCTGATGCGATCAGTGCGGATGAGACTTATCTCTCGGCCATCGTTGGCATGACATACCTCCTCTTGGTCCTCGAAGGACACGGCGTCTTCCTGCTCAACAAGGATGGTAGACGTAAATACGGTCTTTTTCTCGCCCACATCTGGATTCTTCTTATGCAGTGGTAGGGTCTTCACCTCGGGTGCAGGGGGACCACCATTGATGGTTACAGAGACACTGGAAACGACTGCATCAGCGTGCAGACAGGCATTTGGTGTTGCTGATGACGGCACCTCTTATCTTTGACAATGCCCCAGAACCGCGGAGCAACAGGATCGATTACTTTCTTATTGATGGCCCAAATTGAATCCCACTCGAGCGATACAATCGCTTGCGAAGGCCCCTGAGCCAACATAAACTGCGACAGCGCATCCACAGTTAGTCCACGCCTACGAATTCCTGCCGCAGTCGCATCAGAAACAGCCTTGTGCTCAACACTTGGCAGGTGAACTAACCCCGAATGGTTGGGAAACGCGGGTCATCCCAACCCTTGACTATTCCGCTGTCCACGAACCAGTGCAATTTCCTCTTCGACAAAAGTGTATAGATGAAATTGAGACGACTGCGGAGGTGTCAGTGGCTTTCAGATCCAAGACCGATGAGTGGGATTAACCTGAAGTCCCATATGCTGACACCGCGCATGCCAAGGGCTTTGATCATCCACTGATATTGCGCATTTCGCTCTCGGTACTCGTTCGTTCTGAGGGCATGGGTAACTCCCTCAAGGGAGTCCACGATTGGACACGCAAAATCGTAGGTGGGGTATATTTTCCACTTATCTCTGTTAGATGGATCAATAATCGGTGCAAATTAAAGTAGATTGCTCCATACCCAGTTCGGTGATGAGGGATTAAGTTACATCGATAAATGACGGGGTCGCGAAGAGCTTTGTTCTGACTGTCCACGCTAATTTTCGCGCGTACACACCATCTCAGACCTTCTGGAGATCCGGATTTCATCTCCTCAAAGTGCCTCAGGTTGTCCTCGATCGAGTCATCTCGATGAGCAGATGCAACACCTTTGCCTCGTTCCTCGCGCATCTAATTGTTGGCACTGTCGGCATTCATGTATGATTCCTATACTAAAATTCCGCACCTGTGCTTGCTCGGTATCGTCGGCGTAAGCTTTGCCACTCTTGATGATTTGAATGGCCAATTCATAAATCTGGTCAAAGTAATCTGATGTGTGCGTCATTTTATCTCCGCGGATGTTCAGGAGTTCCAAATCTTGCAAGATAGTCTCCTCGAACTCAGCCTAGGCGATTCACTTTAGACCTAATATGCTCGCGAACCAAACATGGGGCTTACCCGCTCTTTTGTGGGGTTGGTATCATCAAAGCGAATGATCATCTTTCCATTGTACATTTTTGCGAAATACTGGTTCAGCATCGCGGCCTTTGCATGACCGATGTGGAGGTACCCAGAGGGTTCAGGCGGGAAACGCGTGACGACCTGGCCTTCCTTTGCATTTTGGAGGCCAAGGGCGAATCCTGCGGCCGTTTTGTTCGATCTGGCTTTATTTGATTTGGCTGTTGCGAGGCTCGCGAGCGCAGCTTGAGTGGACTCGAGACTCTCGATGTGAGACATCCATCGAAGAAGATGAACATACTGCTGTCCATTCTTGAGCAACCCAATAAGTTTCGGTGCAACTGATGAACGTCAGACGCGACAACATCAACAGGATTGATCATGCTACCTTTGATTGAACCCCAAATGATAAAATCGGCTGCAGTGATGTCGTGGCCGACGAGGAACGTGCGATATGCGAGATGGTTATCTAACGAATCGAGAGCAGCAAGGATTTCCGGGATTGCTGTCAAGGTGGGGACAGTTTTTGCGAGATCAAAATACGCGGCAGTCTGTAAGTAAGTGAGTTAAACTTGGGTGAGTCGTATCTGGATTGATAGTGCCTTTGCGCTGTCTCCAGCGAGTCCTCCTGCGTTGGCGAGCACGGCTACGATCTCATCCTCTGCAGAGATCTGTGATCCCTCAAAGTCTAGAGTGACAACATCTACTGATTCGTCATAGTTGAGAACTACTTTCTGCGTGAACGTCGCGATGGCGATCGAAGCGTAAGGAAATGGGGAAGTTTTTGTTGAAAGTGTTATGGACATGATTGTTCAGTTCAGAGGATCGTGCTATGAGTCACCGCCAGCTTTTGCCAACAGCATAAACCTAATCTTATCTAGACGATCTAACCTTTGATCTTCCGTAGTCAGGCGGTCGTGAGTCCTTCTGGTTCACACAACATGTACTTTAAATAAAGTTCCTCCTACAAATATACTGAAATGTTGACTACGCCCACGGGTAATCGAAAAGCACCACCGTCTTGAGCGCATTGCCTGGGTCCATAGTACTCCTTCTGATGCAGCCAAGGTTCCCAACTGGGGATGCTAAGACTCCTCTCCGCAGTGACCGTCATGGTAGGCTTGACTCCACTGAATCGTTCCTGGAACATAATTGCCGAAAGTGCTTATAAAAGTCGTTGTAGCCATCTTCTGCCGATGTGACTCGACCTGACAGATTTCTACCAGCGCTCTGCTCCAAATATTCATTTGTGCTTTCTGCCCCAATCTTCTTGCAAATAATCTCTCTTTCATCAAGTTCACCCATCATGCCTTGCATGCTGTCCGTCCTTTCTATATTAAATTTCAGCGCTCTCCATTAATAACGACCTATAGCATTGATCCAATCCAAAAGTACAGACCATATGTCCCACTGAAGCTCGACAATCGTCAATGGCCAACCAAGACTTTCACCAAAGCTCCAATATGGCTTTCCACGGATCTTCGTGACGGAAACCAGGCCTTGGCATGCCCGATGACGGCAGATCAAAAACTCTCCTTCTTTCGCTTGCTGGTCAAATGCGGATTCAAGGAAATCGAAATCGCATACCCTTCTGCTAGCGACACCGATTTCTCATTCGTTCGGTATTTGATCGAAAATAATGAGATCCCGGATGATGTATGGATCCAGGTCAGTACTCCTGCAAAATAGCCTGGTTTACGTTTGCTGAGGTTTGGATCTAGGTCCTGACTCCAGCTCGCGAGGATCTCATCCGAAGGTCATTCGAAGCTGTCGCTGGTGCTAAGCATGTCATCATGCACATGTATAACGCGCTTTGTCCTATGTTCCGAGACGTCGTCTTTCGTAACTCGAAGGAACAGACGATCGAACTCGCCTCCACACAGACCAAACTCATCAGCGAGCTTGCCGATCAATACGCTGCATCACATGGGATGAAGTTCCGTTACGAATACAGCCCAGAGACATTCACCCAGACAGAAATGGTGTTTTCTCTCCAAGTTTGTGAAGCTGTCAAGGCCGCATGGGGCAAGGCAGGACCGGGCATTGACCGCATCATCTTCAACCTTCCTGCCACTGTTGAAGTTGCTCCTCCTAATCACTATGCTGATCAGGTAGGCACTTTCATAAATGTCTTCACCATGTCCGTTAACCACACTCAAAGATCGAATACTTTGCCGCCCATATAAGTGAGCGAGAAAAAATTATCATCAGTTTGCACCCACATAATGATAGAGGTGCGTCATGGACACATGTAATCATGGATATGTTTTTGACTATTTATTAAGGCACTGCTATCGCTGCTGCCGAGCTTGCAGTCCTTGGCGGCGCTGATAGAGTGGAAGGCTGCTTGTTTGGTAATGGGGAACGTACAGGAAATGTCGACCTTGTGACCCTAGCGTTGAACTTGTACACACAAGGAATCACTCCCAACCTCGACTTCAGCAACATCCAGGAAGTTATCGACATCGTGACCTCTTGCAATGACATCCCTGTACACCCAAGACACCCTTACGCTGGCGAGCTCGTCTTCACGGCCTTCTCTGGTTCGCACCAGGACGCTATCAAGAAAGGTTTCGAAGCACAAGGTACTCGTCACAAAAGGAATGCTGCAAACGGCGAGCTCAAAATGTGGGACATACCGTATATGCCCCTGGACCCCGCCGACCTCGGATGCAGTTACGAAGCTGTCATTCGTGTCAACGCGCAGTCCGGGAAGGGAGGCATCGCGTACCTTGTCAAGCAACACCTTCAACTCGACCTTCCGCGCAAGATGCAGGTCACATTCTACAAGGTCATTCAGCAAATATCCGACCGCGAGGCACGCGAAGTCACCGTCGAAGACATCACGACGGCGTTCCGCAATACTTACCACTTCGGTGGATCGAAGTATGAAGGTAGATTGGCGCTCAAGTCATTCCGTATTACGGCTGAGCCATCGCCTGATCCCACTGACGACGGTGAACCTTTCGACGAGCGTCGCCGCTTCGATGGTACTATGTTGGTGGATGGCGTATTGCGTGTCATTCGTGGGGATGGCAATGGTCCCATCTCTGCTCTTCTTGATGCTCTGCGCACTCATTTGGAGATCGACATGACCCTACGCGAGTATACGGAGCACACAGTTGGCGAGGGAGAAGCCTCTAAGGCAGCCTCGTACATCGAACTCGTTGCCACCACCGATGATGTCAAGGAAACTCGCCAAGCATCTGAGTCATGGTGGGGTGTTGGACTCGATTCTGACATTGCCGCTTCCAGTCTGCACGCCGTGTTGAGTGCAGTCAACGGTGCCATTGGCGACCGTGTATTGCCTGAGCTCAAGCTCAGCGTCGGCTTCAACGCCACCTCCGGCCAATCGGACGTTGCGGACGCTATCATCAATACTCTGGGTTTGCAGCTCCCTCGCAGATTGCAAACTTCCTTCTTCGAAGTCGTGCAGCGCGCCGTGTGTGCGTCAGATGGCAAAATTTTGTATGAAGACCTTACCTGTCTCTTCCGTGAGACATACGGCTACGAGGTCGAAGACAAGGGCAAGTTTTCTCTGGGTGACTTCCGCTTCGAACGCGTCGAAGGCGGCGGCCCCAGGTTCGAGGGTGATATAGAGATCGACGGTGTGGTGTGCAAGGCCGTTGGTGAGGGTAACGGTCCTTTGTCCGCAGCCCTCGCTGCGTTGCACTCACAAGTTGAGGGTACTCTTTTCTGCCGGGAGTATTCAGAGCACTCCGTGGGAGAAGGTTCGGAAGTGAAAGCTGTCTCCTTCGTGGAGCTCCTGTATGAGCTGCCAGGAAGGACCAAAAAAGAAGCTGCCTGGGGATTGGGCAGTGACACCGACATCACTGCATCTGGTATCAGGGCTGTGTTGAGAGCGGCAAGCAGGCTGGGTGTAGTTGTGAAAAAGGCATAAGCTGCTGTTCAGAGCGAAGAAGACATATGTATATAGATATCAATGTATTACCCGGATGTATATTATCTGACTCAAGCATTATCATAGCTGTGTTCATGGAGTGGACTCAGTAGGTTCGCCAGGACACAGTCACAGCGTCACGGTGTGACGCCACTTGTTTCTGAGGTATCTGTGTGACAAAGGTCATAAAACTACGCGTCCTTGTCTGGCAGTACGAAGGCCGACGACGCCAATCCTGCCACATTCTGTCCATGAACTCAGCCTGAAAAACTGAAATCCCTAATTTACAGGTGATCAGTCCTCCTTCGAATGTCGTCTCCACCTTCAACTCGCCCCTCAACGTCTTCCAGAGCAAATCTGCATGGATCACAGTCCATATATCCTCCAGGAGGTCTCATGATGTCCAGTTCACGTCCCTTCCTTAACATGATGAATCCAATGAGCCGTACACACCAAGGCTATATCCAAGCAAACCAGTTCCTTGTCGAGGAAAACGAGAACGACACCGCAGAGGAAGACCTAGAAGCAGGCCACGCGACCAGAGGGATTCTGTCCAAGAGCACCAAATCACACGGGAAACACAGAGTATCGTGGGACGGGGAGAGTTCCGAGATGAACATGCTACGGCCTAACATACGGAAGGAAGACAGGACATACGAGCAGGAATCGGATGACGATGTTCCTCAGCGTTTCATGATAGAGGATTCGCCATTGTCTGGCCGCCCCTCTAAGGGCAAGGGCCGCTCACAACCACTGTATTCCACATCCGCACGATCTCTTCCACATACAACAGCTCCTCCTACAGATACTCTAGCCATGCTTTCAATACCTCCTAGACCGTCAGAAGTAGACGTCGACGAACCTCCGCAGACGCCACCACAGCGGCCACAAGCATCACCCAAGCCTATGCGTGGGTTGGACGATTACGAACGTGCGCTCTGGAACTGGGTTAACGTCTACAACCTGGACGCGTTTCTGCAGGAGGTGTATCTGTACTATGAGGGCAAAGGGATTTATTCTATAGCGTTGGCACGAGGACTCAATCTCCTGTCAGTCGCTCTTTGTGCGTTACCGAACTACATTGCTGACTGTTGATGCGTAGCACAGTAGGATTCGTGATTGGGTTTTCGACATTCCTACTTGGATGTGTTGACTACAGCCACATGAGTGAGGATGAAACTACTCACTTGTCGGACGTGGTGGTCGACCACTGCGTATCAAAGTGCGCGATTACTGCCAAGGTGGTTACAGTTACGACACTGACGTGCATGTCATTTAGGTTCTCTGGATTTACGCTACTCTTCTTTCTGCTTTTCGCCGCGTTCTATGTCTGGCAAATTATATCTTTTGTCTTCGAGGTCATGCGCTTGGTAAACATGTATAAATTCTACACCTACCTTCTACGTGTCCCAGACGTACGTACACTTCAGTCTCACCCTTGCCCTCGTACTCATAAGGTACGCGTATAGGCAGACATCCCGACCATCGCCTGGCCAGAAATTGTGCGCAGGATAGCCGCGATACGAGAAGAAAACCCCATAACGGCCATATCTTCAGCGCACGGGACTAATGCTGCAACGCCAGCAACTGCTTCTCTCGATGCGCACGACATAGCGAATCGTATCATGCGGCAAGAGAACTACCTTATCGCACTGTTTAACAAGGACTTGCTTGATCTTCGCGTGCCGCTTCCTCCCAAACTTAAACAGCTGTTGAGGGCAAGTGATGACGGCAAGGGGCGGACGTTAACGAGGGTGTTGGAGTGGAATCTACGATTCTGCTTGATGGAGTACCTGTTTGACCCGCAAGGACGCGTCAGGAAGGTATTCTTGAAGACCAAGAATAGAGCCGTCCTAATTAATGGGTACGCTTTTTCCTCAGCTGAACGTGAGGAATTTCACGCTCATGTACAATAGGCTGCGTCGACGCCTCATTTTTATGGGTATTTTGAACGCTATCTTTGCACCATTTATTGTCCTCTACATGATCATGTATTCATTCTTCCGCTATTTCGAGGTGCGTTTCTCCTACTGTAACACGCAGCGTTGGCTTAATATCCTGCAGGAATACCACAAAAATCCGTCATCAATCGGTGGTCGGCGCTACACACCCTTTGCGCAGTGGAAGTTTCGCGAGTTCAACGAGCTCTCGCATCTCTTCACGCGGCGGCTGGATGAGTCATATCCCCTTGCGAGTATGTACATCGGCCAATTTCCCAACGAGAAGATGACCATCATCATGCGGTTTGTCCATGACTTCTTTTTCCATCGACTGCATTGATCACCTGTTTAGTTTCGTGGCATTTATCGCCGGGTCCTTCGCAGCGGTGCTCGTGCTCGCGTCTGTCATCGATCCCGATTTGGTCTTGCACTTTGAGATCACGCCGCATAGGACTGTCTTATTTTATCTCGGTGTCTTTGGGTCCGTGCTTGCCGTTGCCAGAGGGATGATACCAGAGGATAACAGGGTGTTCGATCCTGAGCTGCTCATGACAGAAGTCATCCAATATACGCATTACATGCCAGATGAATGGAAGGAGGAGCTACATTCTAAGAAGGTTTGGTCCTAGCTTTCCATCATCGAAATTGAACTTTTGACACTGAATCGCAACAGGTTCACCAAGAATTTGGAGAGCTTTTTGCGATGAAGATACCCATTTTCGCACAGGAGATCGTCTCGGTCTTGACGACACCGTTCATACTCTGGTTTTCACTGCCACCATGTGCACCTGTCATTGTTGACTTTTTCCATGACTTCACTGTCTGGGTACCTGGGAGAGGTTATATATGCAGCTTTGCTGAGTTCGACTTCAAGAGACACGGCAATGTCAGGGTGAGACAATCGTTTCAAGTCGTGGTTCACGTCTGCTAACCGTTGGACAGTTCGGAGCTCCTTCGCAGAACCAAGACGAGCGCATGATGTCACGAGAGGGCAAGATGGAGAAGAGTTTCTTGAACTTCAAGGTTTGTGACTTTAACATGAGACAGTCCGTGCTCCCAACAACTATTCCTGTCATGTAGGCAGCAAACCCGGACTGGAACCCATCAGATCCCTCCGGCTCCCTGTATCTCAGCCGCATCGCCGACCTCAGTGCGCGGCGCAGACTTTCCGCGTCAAGAACAGCGTTAGACAATACCGTCCTGCTGAACGATGGCAATAAGGACCCCACGGAACGTGCTCACGAATACGACCGCGCTCTTCGGCAGAGCCAACATGCTGCTCTCCGGCGGAGACTTCAGCTAGGTGGGGGCAGCATTGTCGCAGGGGGAGGCGGTGTCGTTTCTTCGACTATATGGCAGTCGGCCATCGGCTCGAATCCAGCTATGGGCATGGCGCAGACCGCGGTACTGGGCGACTCGCAGGGAAGTATTGCGCCTCTACCGCCGCCGATAAGGGATGAGGATAGGAATGCAGATGGTGGTGTTGGCAGTGGACTGGGCGATTCGTACGTTGATGGGGACGCTCAGGGCAAGAAGCCGTACGAATCGCAGCAGGAAGGGATTGATGACGAAGAGGAGTTGGAGGATGGTGGGGTGCTTGGGCTGCTGGCGCAGATATACGCTGCGAAGGGGACTAAACATGTTCCTGTTATCTGAGGACTGCATACATGATTTCTATTATATCGCATATCGCATAATCTCGTACATATGAATTCTATCTCATTTCTGTAATGCTGATTGCGTGTCGACGTTAGTCCAGGTGGACTGCAATATTTCCTTCGAAGATCAGATCTAGATACCAGAGCTGCGCGGATATCGTTCTCCATGAATGCGACTAGAGGCACGTAAAGTTACACCCCAACTATAGGGTCATATGATATGTGTCTCACTCATGATCGCGTCAAGTATGAAATCACGTCGTATGTTGTCACGATGCCTATGTTGTACAAATGATTCGAAAGCATGAAACCGAAGCCAAAAAAAATCATGCACTATTACCTGCCTCACCGACCTAATCAAGCAACAAGGACTCAGGATGCAGCTGCTCTGTCTCTCGCTAGAATCTCTTCTACACGTTTCACCTTGTGGTCGTTTCCATCACCTGCGGGAGCGTCTCGATCTACGCGTGTGCCAATGCGGATGTCTGTGGCAACTCGAGGGGCACCTTTGGCGTGGACTGCAGCATGGCAATCATGTATAGCTTTCGACACTTCGCTCCAAGGCCCCTCTAGCAAGTATGTTCAGTAAAACGCCAGGGGTTGGTCACCTCTTGCAACTAACCAAGATTAGTGCCGTACCCGCTGAGACGTGTATCGTTATCAGAAGTTCGACATATAAATAAATAAACTTACTGCATCTAAAGCGAGATTGATTAGACTGAACCTGGCAGCTCGCATATACTCACCTTGAATGACAACCCTGATTTTTCCAAGACTCTGGCGCACTCTGCGATATATTCTGCGACCTAAAATGCATTACTTTGGAGAATATCCCCTATTTCCCGTGGACGTACAGAAGATTCTGTTCCCATTGGGATGAGGCAAAAATCTGGACGCATGGTAAGCTCCTGAAGTTATGGATTTTACTGAGACTGCAAACCTGCTACGGCATAAAGATCGCTGGGCATGTTGGTCGTCGTTGTCAAAGTCGAAACACCCCTTTTTTCACAGGTGGTGCGAGCTCCGGAGAGTGCCGGAGACTTGGTTTGGGAAATGTGAATAAATAAATAACGTTTATGGGTTGCGCAGCGCGAAGAGAGACATAAGATGCCTTCAGCCGCGCTGCAATCAAGGATCAAAGCTTTCGAGGCTCTCACCGACCAGCGCCCTTCTCAAACGACGTCAAAACCATCATTTGTCGTTTTGAAGGCCAAATATCCTCCTTCCACTACTAACCCCCTTGAATCACCTATCTCACCAACCTCGGACTCATTCCAACCAATTGCTCCATTTACGCCGCCAAAGTCATTGAGCAGGTCACCATCGCCGTCGCCTCCAAATCTAGGTCGTAGAACTTCATTAATTGACCTAAAAGACTGGATTGTAGATGATGGTCCAAACGGAACACCGTCCGGTGTCTCACACCACAATGGCAGACATCTGAAAGGCTTTCCAGATCTCAGCAAAGCACCTCCACAGGTAACCCATAATCCTGCTGCTGCTCGTTCAGTACCGATATCTTCAGCGCCACTCATTAATTTGGAGTCCCCTCCCAAGTCACGCCCACCCCTCCCACCACGTAAACCTTCATACACGTCAACAGGCACTTCACCTTCAATTTCCAATTCTGCTATCTCTGACAGCAGTGCTACTCTACGACCCCCAAGGCGCTCAGACTCGCTCACCGTGGAGCACACTTACCCTCCGCCTCGTCCACATGCTTTTGGTTCTGCTCGCGTAAGCCACGCGCCCGCTTCTTCCATTTCATCATTTCATTCCGTATCGCTTTCTTCTGATGGAAGCGACCCGAAACCCATGAGCCCAAGATTGTCCATGCAGTCATCCCTCGGGACAAATGGCGATAACGATGGCGTGGACGGAGACATCGTGAGCATCGCTGACTCATATGAGAACGTGTCTGCGACTTCCGCGATAAGTCCCACCGCCAACGTCCCCTTTGATTGGGGGAAGGCCATTAGCAATGGCAATGGTACACCCAGGCCCGAGCCTCCAAAGCTACCTCAGCGACCAGGCACAAAACTGCTTTTGTCGCCCTCCGTTTCCAGATCAGTGTCAACAACAACATCTTCAACGCCTACCACTCGCCGACCCCGACCCCCACCTCCGCCGCCGTCTCTATCACGTACTAAACTTCCTTCTTCCCGCACATCACCCGCATCCACTTCCGCATCTACTTCCGATCGATCGTCCATCCTGAGTAACGCAACCACCACCTCCCTGACGAGCATAAGTACCACAAGCATGAGCGCCACAAGCACAAGTACCCGAAATAGCGGGCAGCTGACGCACAAAGCCTCATTGCTCCTGCGACCCACGCCAGTCCCGCCTGCCGCACGCACACGTTATGAAGCCTTGTTTGTTGTGACGGTGATCAGTCGACGGAAAGCAGAAAAAACTGCTAAGAAAGCCAAGACAAAGTCTTCACCATTATCTACATCATCAGGAAAGAAGAGCAGACAAGCTGCTGGCTGGAGAGGTCTTTCAGTTGACCTGATTACCAACCCGGAGGATCATCCTATACTGTCCTCGAAGGAGGCAGATAGTGACAATGACGACGATGCAGATCAAGTCCCAGTTGGACCTGAAGAGAGACTAGGCGGCCGAATAGTGAGGCTCATCTGGAGCGCATCAAAACTCGACCGCGGCAAACTCCGAGATATATGGTACGTCATTGCAGTCCTTTTGACGCATATACACTCATTCGCTACAGGAACGATTGTGATCCATCCTCGACTGGCTTTCTTGACCGTGAAGCATTCGTCAAGGGAATGTGGCGAATCGATGAAGAGCTCCGAAGAGCCCAGCTAAATAGACGGACGTCTGCGCTGAGTGCCGCTTCGTCGCAACGCATTCCCCACCGCCCGAAGAATGCAAGCAATTCAAGATTGTTATTGCAATAGTAGGACATGCTTACTTATACCCCCGTACTTTCTTCCATACCCGTGGACTATGTAATAAGTTATCTCACGCGCAACTATTTAATATACTCACGACATAATTGCTCGCGCTTGGGTGGATACCCCTCGTGGACAGGTTTGTGGATGCCCGCAAACGGAGCCAAAATAGTGGAGGCTGAAACGCCGGTGGCCGGAGAGAGACATGTCATAAGATGAAACTTTGGATCAAGTGTGGAACACGGTTGCAGTACTGCCAGCGCAATGCCAGCGATTGCAGGGAATCGGAGCGGAGAACGGTGGTAGAGTACAATCTGGCTGGTTCACGAAAGCTCGCATATCATAATCATATTGGTCTTCTCAGGCAGATCCTAGGTAAATAAAAGTTGTCGGTCACCCTGCCCAACATCATTACAGAGGGTATTTCGACTCGCAAACTGAATGTAAATGTTCACATGATTTCATGAGATAACGCTCGAGCCAGGGGGATGATACGGAGTACCTAGTGTGATCAAGTTGCAAATCATTCACTCAAATTCATACAACGAGTAACCCCGCCCAACTCAACAGCAAATCATCCGCACCCGCGCCCGCAAATCGTACCGGATAATTCGAGATGTGTGCATATCATAAAAACGAAAAACAAAACGTAGTGGAAAAGTGTGGTCGCTGGAATGTCGCTGCGAGATGCGAGGTATCTAAATAAATAAAGTTAAACATATGGTGATGCCTGCGTAAATCATTAAGGACGATATCACAATAATTGTTGAGAGACATACACTGGTCCGATCCCGCGGTCCAGCTCACGAACGATATCAAAGTTAAAAGCGTCTGCCATCAGATACCAGACTGCTGGTACGCCTAGCGTTCCGCCAGTCTCCCTGATTATATGCGACAGGTCGATCTAGGCACTCCTGGGGAACCATGCCTTGTTCACCACGCCCATTCGCACAGAGCGCCCATGCGTCGTCATACTGAGCAAGCACACGAATACGCTCGCCCGCTGTGACTGAGAGCTCGTCAGGAAGCGTGGGGATGAACGCGCGGTTGACAACTGCCTCAGAAGCAGTCGGAAACCTGGGTGGAGGTGTTGGAGCAGGGGCAGGCGAAGAGTACGAGTTGGCGCCTGCTGCTGCACGTGCCATGGCAACAGCAGAGTTTCCGGGGCTTAGAGAGGGCGGTGGTTGGGAATACATGGGCATCGGGTTGTTATACGAAGCGGCAGGCGGGGCTGGGCCCGCATACCCCGTGAATGGACTCTGCATCCTCTGAATCGGGGGTTGCGGGGGGCTCGTGTATAGCGACTGTCCATGCGCCTCAAAAGGCGACATTGGTGAATTCCTCACCGAAACGGGCTTTTCAGAGAAGTCGTCAACGGGAGCTGGAGGAAGTGGCTTGGTCTCGTTGAAGACATTGTCGTTGAAGACGTTGCCAGCAGGCCAAGAAAGGCGACGGTTCTGCCTGCGGCGGAGATACGTCTTGCGAACGATGAATATGACCAGAGCCAGGGCGACAACTACAGAGGCCGCGATGATACCACCAAGTGCGCCGCCAGAGAGAGTCTGGCTTGACGCACTACTGACATTGTTAATAGCGGTGGCGGTTGGAGTGGTAGTAACGGGAACCACAGATTGGGATGTGGATTGCGAGGGACTAGTAGTGAGTCCCGTGGCAGCGGGGCTACTCGTAGACGAGGTAGTTGTAAAGGATGTAGTGAGAGTGGACTGCAAAGAAGCTGAAGACGTCAACGTCTGCGAGGAGGTAGCAAGAGTTGCAGACGACTGTGAAGAACTAGGCTTCGTTGTCGAGGATACTGCAACAGGTGTGGTGGATATTGCTACAGTTGTTTTGGCGGTAGTACTCTGAGTGGTGGTGGTAGAGTTTGTGGCATCTTTAGCGAATACGAGAGGAGACGCAAACGGGTTGTTTACAGGCTGGACATGACCCAGCCGTTTTGCGTGCCGCACCCGCTCAGCAGGCATGCGTCGAAATTCAGAGTGCATTGGTACAAAGCGGATTATGCACTGTTAGAGTAGGAACGCTGAACGATTACAGCTTGAATTTTGTAAGGAATGTAGGTGGGGGGGAGACCCTGCCACGATATGGCGAAAAGAGAGAGGGATAACTGGAACAGGCGCTACCCGTCGTAGGTTGGGAATGGTTACCATTTACTACATTTGATGAAATCGACTCCTTGTCAACGACATCAATAAGCGTCGACAATAGATTTTGAGTCATATGATGGTAAGAGAAAAATATGATAGATGCATGGCTAATGCAATAGGATACAGAGCATAAAGACAACAACAGCGATAGAATACAAGCAACCAAATGCCTAGAAATCGGACGCCTTTTCCAGTTGTTGCCGTTTCCGCGATCCACCACTGCAGCGACACCAAGAATAACATAAGTCAGTACATCAACAGCAGTGCAGCACCACACTCACACGTCGGTGTCCAGACCTCGTTTTTTCCCAGACTTTGCCTCATCCAAGAACTTATCTAGACCGAAGACGTCCCCTGTATCCTTCTCAAATTGCACAGGTCCCTCACGAACCTCTTGGTCCTCTGCCCCCTCGAACCCAACACGCGCTTTCCCAAGACCAAACCGGTCGTTATCGAGGGCCTTGCCGATACCCTCCTCGGTCCCACCACCAAATGACTCGTCGTTGCCTTCCGCAATGTTACCCCTAGCCTTGTATATTGCTGCTGCCGCTGTCGAGCCGTGGAACAACGGCCGATCGTATAAGTTGTAGTTGTCTTCATCTGCAAACGAACCACTGAGTGACTCCTGGTTGAATAGCCTTGAATCCAGCATGCTCTCTTTCGACATGGTCGGCTTGGCGAGACCCAGAGCGATTTTCTCTGATATATCACGATTTTGTTGCCGTGCAAGCATCTTGGCGCGCTGCTCGGCGCCCATGTTCGACATCCGCATTTCACGTTCGCGTTCACGACGTTTCTCGGCACGCATTTCGTCGCGGAGCTTGCGAGCTTCCTGTTCTTCTGAATCTTCCGGTTCAGAGTCGGATGCGGATGATTCACTGCCGCTGCCATAGCCAGCAAGAGTCGACGTGACTGCCGCCCGAGATTCGGCTGTTGGTCGAGAAGGCGCGACACCACTGCGCTCTTGGCGGGCGCGCTGTGCAAGCATGCGGAGGTTCTCTTCTTTAGATTCTTTCTCCTTCTGTGCAAGTTTTTGTTGCATAAGTGCACGTTGCCGGACTTCTTCACGGGCATGTCTGTCTGCGACAAACAATGATTCTGAGAACTTGGCAAAGTTGTCATTGATGTGAACCTGTAAGAAAAAGAAAAGTCAAGAACATTAGCCTGAAATCGAGAGAGATAGCACTACTAACGTCTTGGAGACCCCGACCGTCTGCGGCCAACCGTTTGTCGAGAGGGATAGTGAAACCTTTGTTGTTCTTCCAATTGGATATACACGGTGGGATCATCCACTCCTTCTGCTCTGCTGCCGTCGCCTTCCTTGGTGGACTCCGCAATACAGGAGGGGGTGGGCTTGGTGGTCCCCTGGGAATCTTCTTGTGCTTAAACCTTGGCGGCTCCATTGGATCTTCCACAACCTCTGACATTTTGATAATCCTCTGCTTAAGCGCACCGTTATCCCCTCCGTTCTGCTGACCGGGGGTGTACCGGATATATGTCGTCTTCCCCTGCGCATCCGGAACATGCTTCGGTTGTGCAGCTTTGATCTTTCCGGAAACAAGTTGCTCAAGGGCGGCCCGAGTTCTATCCGCGGTGGCCTGAACCTCCTCCTCAGAAGGGCGCTCCATCGTCCGCTGGTCATCAGTGAGGTCTTTACGATGTGCGATAGGGACGAGGTCTTTGAATTGGGACTGGATGTATTTGCCAGAACGTTGGCCTTGGTGAGCAATAACATCATAGCGGACATTGCCTTCGCTATCGACTTGAAGGGCAAGCGTATTGCCTGCGGCCGTCTGATGTGTCGACTTAGTTAACCAGTACAGAAACAGAAAAAAAACACTCGCCTTCTTCCGCCCGAGGTCTAATGGATATTGTGCAACATGACATTCGGGATATGAACCACCATCACCTGCATAAAAGCTCAGGACACTCATGATTATGTGATGAAGAAGTGTAGGTACCGAAGTCCTCAGATTTCAGCGGCTTCCATCCCACTCGCTGACCGTATGGCGGTATTGGTGTCCGAGTGATCAAAGATTGAGACGGAGCAGGCTGGGGAACTTCTTCCTCATCATCGGAAATAACTGAGGTAAACGCGGGTAGTGGAAGTAGACTACAGAAATTGTCAGCATCATTAATTATTATGCATAAACTGACTTACGCAGCGAGGGCAGCCATGGCAGAGATGATCGTTCAATTGACTTGCCTTTTGGACAATTCAAGATTTGTCAAGAGACTTTTGTTTGCCTTTATTTGTTGTGGCGAGTGCAGCTACAATATTTTTTTGGTTGTGTGACGGACTATGTACAGCACGGCTCGATACATAGCTAGTACCAGCGCGGGCATGAGCTCACAAAATGTTGACTCTCCCCCAAAACCTAGCCAAGTTCAAAAGTCCGGTGTAAGAGCTGCTCTCGAATTCACCGGAATTCCACCATCCTGGTTCGAGAAGCGTCCCAAACTTCCGTCCCGAAACTGGCTCATATTCCTCTCGGTGACCACCTCTATTGTCTCATATTATGCCTATGACCGCAGAGAGTGCAGACGTATCCGTGACGAGTATGCCTCACGCGTTGAGCATCTTGCCAAGGACCCACTGGGTACCACAGACCTGCCGCGCAAGGTCACCGTATACGGCGCAAAATGGCCCGGAGACGAGGATCATGATAAGAGCTTGAGATTCTTCAGGAAGTACGTCAAGGTGCGTACAATGTATTTGACCTTGAAGTGCGCTCAACATGCCTATCTATAGCCAATCCTTGTAGCGGCTGCCGTAGACTATGAGATGGTTTCGGGGCGCCGGAGTGGTGACCTCGCCGACCGCATCGCGGACGAGATTAAGACTCGTCGACGTATTGACGCCGGTGTTGAGCCTGTATCCCAGAGTCCGGTGGTTTTGCCTAACCAGCCATCTCTCGAGCAAAAACGCAAGCGAGAACTCGAGGGCGGTATCGTCCTTGTCGGCCGGCACACACTGAAAGAGTTCATGTCGGGGCTCAAACGTGGTTGGACGGAGAGCATGGATCGCGCTGACCGGGAAGATATGCTCGCTCAGGAGCTGGCGTCGGACGGCCGATTTGATGAGCCTGAGGAACCTGTCGTAGATTCCGATGGAGTGGATGGGGAGCCCTTACCAACCCGTTCGCGCCTTCTACCTTCGCAGAACACGGCATTATTCTCTCCCTTGCACATTCCTTCTTCCAGTCCATCAAAATCCACGCAATCCATTTCAAATCTTCCTGCACATTTAGACACACCACCATCGACTATACCAACCCTGCCAACGCTTCTTCTTGTCCCCTTCACAAATCACATCGGCTTCAGACAGGTTCCCCATATGCTATGGGGATTTTTTAATGAGCGGCATAAAGTCCGCGCTGGTTCTAAAGCAGCTTATTCTCTGATAATGAGTCACGTGCGACCATTTGCAGCACCAAACACGACAGTTGCTGCTTCAGAAGTTCCATCGCAGTCGGACGGACGTCAAGGAGGAGACCTTGATTTTGACCTTCCTGCCGAATCCTATTATAATGGGGCTTACACGCCGTCTGAAACGGAAAAGGCACGCAAAACGTACTACGACGCACTACCTGCAAAGCTAGCGACTGCACGTGCCTTAGCACGAGGTACCCGGGCCCCCACGAAGGAGGAGGAAAGTCATCCCCCGCCAACAGAAGTAGAGCTGCGTGCAGAACGATTGAAGAAGGAGATGAGATGGCGTGGAGACGAGGCTGGTTGGGAAATTGTGAAACCCGGTCAGCCTGCGCAATGGGACGAACGATTGCCCGACGCCCTGCAGGTTTTTGACATGCCTCGAGCAGACGACGTTGGTTGATGCATGGCCTAGGAGCTGATTGCCGACTGTCATCTACTCAATTGACACCATACACATAATCTTACAGCAAGTATATGTTACAAACTTTCAACCCACCACACACAACATCTCATTATTGTACAATGTCAACTGCACCACTTTCCAACCAGCTTTCAAATTCGGCAAGGACATCAACATCAGCCGCGCTGGTGTCGGTTTTCGTCTCTTGGTTCGTTTGCTGATGCTCGAAAGCAGGGTTTGAGGGTTGCTTGAAAGAGACTGGAGGAGAGTAAGGCTGGTTGGTGGTGTTGACGGGTACTCTAAATTGTAGCTGGGATTTACTAGGAAGCCTTTGGAGACGTTGTGATGTAGCCTGAAGTTCCACGCTAGAACGTGCGATTCCCGTGGCCCGAATATGTGCACTAGTCTTCTCTCCATCCTCACGGAGAGAAGGTTCCACTGTGTGTTGAGGCTCCGGCAGAATGTCAAAGTAGGACTCGTCAAAGAAGAAGTCATCGGAAGGCTGTTGCTGGGGGACCTTGGACAGTGAATGGATGTCGACGTCAACATCGGAGGATTCTGTGACAAAGAGCGACTGGCGATTTGTGGACTGCGCGCGAGTCTCGCCCTCCTAGAATGATTAGGGTCAGTTGACGAAGAGCATTTAAACGATTTATCCTTGCAATCAGTAGGTTGGAAGGGGAGCCGAAGAGCTTGAGACCAGCTTTGAAGCGTTTCTGATTACGACCGTCATTCGCTAATTCCCGTCTTGGTGAATATGGCCTGTAAGGCGTGTTACCGCTCTTCAGACGCTTCCGAGGGGGCGAGCTATTGGGAGGTAGAGAGTCGCATGCCCGTTTGCGAGTGGAAGAGGGTGTCGGGGAGAGAGCACCCATCGCGGTGTCGTTGAAGTCGTCTCGAACCAGCTCAAGCTCTGAGTTTGAGTAGCCCTTTGAGTAGTCCTTCGAACGAACATGTTTCCCTTCGCCCAGAAGCTCGTAAATATTCGCAAGGTCGTCATCTGATTGCGAGTCGCTAAGTATGTCCTTGGAGGAGGGCGACTGTGAACACTTCAAGGTAGCGAGCTCGATATCAAAATTCGGGGCTGGTTTGCGTCTGCTTGATGAATGCGTTGGGGCATCTAGTTTCAGCCGTTGACCTTCAGGGAGCCCCAGCCTTCGATTGACATCAGCACCTTTATGAAGGGAGTCAAGCTGCTCAAGAGCTGGATTGCATTTGGCTGTCTTTTGTCGCTTTGGGATTGGTACGTCGCCAAGTGGCACAGTAACTCGACTTTTGGAACCAGTAGATGACGAGTCGTCAGCTTTCTTTGAACTCGGCAGATGGACGGGCTTCGTGTTGTTCTTTCTTGGGACACGAGAAGGTTCAGTGAGTCCATCACGGCAACTTTTGCGCACTTCTTGTCAGCAGGAAACTGATGATTCTAGGCAGGAAATAAATCTAGACACTTGTGTGTCGAAACTCACCAAAAGTGACGGCAAGCAGATTTATCCTTGCAGGTATGATTACAGCTGAGATTTAATGTCGACATTCAGCACGCAGATAACAATCGAAACGACTCACTCGTATTTCCCGTCCGAGCGTTTTTTAGGCTGTGTGTCCCCCAAGGGCATATTGATCATCCTTAAACTCTCCTCCTTCACTGTAGGGTGTGAAACTGTCTTCTTTTTGTGAGGGTTGGTATTATTTTGTGCTGATGTGGTGCTTTGAAGCGGGCTACGGGGTCGAGTGAGATCCTTTACTGGGATATTCAACTCCTCGTCGTCGTCAGGTCCCATATCCCAGAAGTCTGCAACATCTTCGAGCCCTTCCAGATCCATTTCCTTCAAGAAGTGAGCTTACGCAAGGCAGTCTGCATTTTGCTTACCAAAGAAGTCAATGGGCGAGTATTAAGGGTTGGGTACTTGTTTGTGGGTAAGGAAGGCTTGAAGCACTCAGTTACGGCGACCCCAGCGATCTTATCCTAATTGTATGAATTAGCCAATATGCCTCGCCATAGGAGTACTCCCGGCTGACTGAAGAGATTGAAACGTTGATGGTCTGACTCGGTCTGGTAAGCTGCGCATGGATCACAAAAGATTTCCTTTCCCTCAGCGACTTTGTCCTAATGCAATGAATTCAGTGACGCTCCGTGTTAATGGTATAAAACTCACGAGATACGTCGAAAGTCGATGAAAACGAAGTCGGAGGTAATCGTAAGAAGAGTTGTCAATTCGAAACCGCCCCTCTTCTGTTTCTTGGATCCAGTAGAAGCTCTCTTGTCCAAGAGAAGGCCACATTCAACGGAGAGTTCGACATCTACTGGTGATTTCCCATCGCTAGGCGAAACCTGTACTTCCGTCAGGGCTAGGAAATACTTCGGTAGCTCGTTAGCAGCCACCAAAACTTCAGACCCAAAGGGAGATCTGCGGTTCAGGAGCTAGCCAGAAGTTAGCTTGTTATAGCGTTTTCCAGTAACGAGGACTCGCCTCTTCGAGTCTCAATGGACTGGTACTAAGTAACTTCGGAATTGAGGAGATATGATTCTCGGCCAATATCTGCTCTTGTACATGTAGCCCGTTTAACGTGAGTAATTTCAGATCTCTACCTTGATTCTGCAAGACCGATGTAAGGAGATCGCATGGAAGGGCAAGGTGATCCACTGACGATTTTTCACCGATATGTTCTAGCTGTCTCAGGACAATTGGTCTATCTTCCCATGCTTTGGCATGAAGACAACGTGCTCTAGACAGTTCTTTTCAGCCACGGAAGGATCCCATTACCAGCAGACGTACATTTCCAGCCCGTGCTTAACTTGCGCTCCGTTTTTCTTTATGATGGCGACTTCCGCAACCGCTGGGGTGTTCGGGTTGAAGGATTAATGCACTTTAGAGGGGTAACTAGCATACCTGTGGCAATCCGGGTAACGTGACGAAAAACGGAGAGTGCTTCAAGACATGGTTGACTTTCCCCGCTCCTGTATTCGGCACTATTCAAGGGCAAGCCACCTAAAACTGCCTTCAAAGACGTCATTTGAAACACAGGCAGGTACGAACACAACAGCTACCTGCATAAGCAAGAACACTTTGTCACTCGTGCCTTGAACTTTTTTAACCGCGAACCGAATGTCATTATGGCGCCTGATTTTCTCGTATATCTGAAAGTGGTGGACCTCAGCAATAATATTACTGCTTCATGTTCCTTACCTGCTTTTCGCCGCTTCGCAATTTGAGGTCGGACAATCTGCATAAAACAGTTCGTGTCGTGGAGTCAAACTAGCTGTTAAAACTTACTCCTCTGAAGCGGATATGATCTCAAGCTGTCATCATGTCTCATTAGATCATCGTTGATGATAAGACCGTTAGCTCACAATCTCGCGTAATGATGCAGTTGGAGAAAGGTCCAAGATTGCCTTCATCTATTCATCATCAGGAACGTGCTGTTAAATGGCGCGAAAACCTCACCGTCCCACGACGGATGTAGAACTCCATAGACTATCAGGTTCTATAAGACACACAGAAGACAAATCACTTCACCTTGCTCATAATATCGCCAAATTCAGTAGAACTCAGCTCTCCATCGCGCGGTGAATAGGTGACCAACTCGGTTTCCCGTAGCTGCTCGATGCTGTCCATCAAGATGCTGTCCACCTTGTCCTGCCAAGACTGGCGGTCATCTTTTCCAATATTATAATGCTGCGGATTCTTTTGCATTCGGCGATACAGGAACGAGCGGAGGAGCCACTCCTGTGCTGTCTTGACATCGGTGATAGTTCCCAAACCAATCTCAGAGTTCAGGTGCTCGGTCAAATTTGTGTGCAGACTACTCTCGAGAGGTGTCGTCCCTTGAACAAGATCGCGATATTTGCTCTCGAGTTCAGTTTCACATAAGATGACAGCGACTCCTTCAGTGTCTGAGCGCAGGACGATCAGCGTCAACAGAAAAAGAATTGCAAAGTGGAAAAATAGGTACCAAATTGTGGGCGACCCTATCATTACAACATCAGAACCGATTTATTAATAGGTTGTGGATTGAGTGCTGCACGCACCGCTCGTCCCATCATCTGCATAATGTCAAGATCCGAGTACTCTTTAGATTCGCCGTTATGATATAGTTTTACGCCCTTTATGACGACCAGATGGGCGGCTGAAACTTAGGATCAGTGTCGCAGAGGATTACCAACTGATGGCACCTTACGCAAGTTGACTCCGACCGCTAAAGTCTTTGCGTAGCATTAGCGACATTCAATGCAGGAGAGAAATGATCTCTGTATTCACCGACGTAGCCAGAAGGACTCGTAGAACTTTACGCAGATACAAGTCTTCGATGGTCTTCCTGTCGTCGATAGTGAGTCCAGCGTGATGCACGCCGATTCCCAAAGCAGCCAGAGCTGCAAGTGATGAGTACCAATAACAATATTCCCCAGCGTGCAGTGCTCACAAGCGAGATCTTTGTCATGAAATGTCTGATCCAAGCTAACCATTTATGAATATCTTTTCTTGTTCAGTGTCTTATAACGCACTGCAAAGGCATGCTCCACGGGAGCAGCTGGTTCGCCTTCATGCTTTCTTCATATTCTTTCGCTAATTGCCTGGCGGTTGTGATGGTTCCTACGGAATGTCTGGTAGTAATAGATGTGACCAGTAATTGCGATGTCGTACCTCTTCTTGTCGGACAGAAGACGAGGATTGGTCTATCAATGGCGTGTTGTTGTAAAATGGCGAATAGGCGGGCATCAAGGGTATGCGCATATGCAAAGTCATTCTGACCTCTCGACTTGTCAACGCCATAAACAAACCGACTGAGTTTACAGGGTCGATATTCGTCGCCAAACTGTATTGCCCATTAGTGCAATCTACACCTAGGACCGAGCAAGCCTCGACTTAATTACCTGAAATATTTGACCGGGATGGTCGCTAGACGCATGATTGTTTCCAATCCAGCTTGCAACATCTTCAATGTTTGGGACCGTTGCTGATACGAGAAGGAACCTAACATCGGATCCTCTTGCCTTCATACGAGAGACGACTACTTCTAGGGTGCTGCCGCGAGATTCGTTAAGAATGTGAACCTAACCAGCCGTTGAATGGTTTATAGCAGGAACATTATTAACAATAGACTTACCTCGTCCACAAGAAAAAGTTTGACCTGAGATAATATACGACTATGGTCATCCCTGAGACGAGTATAAGCGTAGGCTACTGTCACAACAAAAAATATTTTACCAATTCCTAGTGAGACTGTCCCACTTCTCGGCCTGAAATAATGTAAGTTGTGTCATCAAAACATCGGCAGACCGAGAACGTGCCGTGGTAACACTTTTACGGATAAAGTTACCCATCAGAATTCATCAAACACTGTGATGATCAATCTTACATGATTCTAGCATTCTTAGCGTCACCCCACACGCCCTTGCCGAAGACTACAGTGTCGCCCGTGAGCTCGCAACCTAGCTCTTATAGTGAAAATCATGTCTGAAATTTAATACATTACATACTGTGTATCCCGAGACTGCCAAATTTGGAGGTCCATTCCTTGTATTTTTCCGTACAGAGGGCCTGCATTAACATGAAAAACGACCTGGCGCAGTGAGTAACACAATTTTACCTTAGTTGGGGCAACATAGACGCATTTGGCCACTTGACTTGTGCTCAAACGGTCGGTGATCATGCGGATAATGCCCAATTCAAAAAGAACAGTCTTGCCACTTCCAGTGGGTGCTACGCGCTCACTAAGCCAGAAGTACGTCGAGGAGAGTGATCACCCTACCGCTGATAACCTGGATGCCGATTTAGAGACATCTCAAGTGATGAAGATAACGCACCATATTCTCATTCGAGTGGAGTACCTAAGAACAGTCAAGTCTGAAGACATCTGAATGAAGTCGTATAAATCTTACTGCATCAAAGCAAATTGACTGAATAGCGTTGAAAACACCAAATTTGAACACGCTGCGAAACATATCCGCTATCCCACCAAGTCGAAGTCAGAGACTAAGAAAGTAGGCATCGGGAAATACACCTACGGAGCTCGGAAACAGGGCGCAACCGCACTGGTTGGAATTTCTGTTGTGTCCGTCCAACTGGCTTATGATTATATACGGTGTCGTGATTAGACCCGAAGTTGTTTGTGGTTTGATTCCAGTTTCCAAAGTGATTTTCTCCAGAGTACTGATGTGGGCGGTCTAAAATGGCTTCCATGTTAACTACTACAACGAAGGACAACAATACACGCGAAAAGACTGACGAATTCTCTGTGAAACATCATAGTGGGCCTGACTCTGGGCCTGCACGCCATTATAATCGGCAGGGCTTGGGGTGTATTCGGGCGTAAAGCTTTCATAGTCTTTCCGATGAGGCTGGACAGCATGATATACATGGCTAGCTGGTGGATGACTTGCAAAAGCGCGAGCACGGTCGTTGATGCGTTCCGGCGGAGATGGGGAGGAGTCTGAAAGAAATTTCAATATCCTCAAAGGATATTTGCGCGCATACACCCACCAAATTCGTCCTCAGACCCAGCAAAATCATCGTAATAGTGTTGGTGTCTGTGGTGTAGTACGACGTCAGCATAAGTACCGTTGATTTGAACAGAATTAAAGGCATACTGAGGGGGGAGTATCCCCGATGTCTGGTGCATCAGCGACCATCTGTGAGGTTGTTGCATTGCCGATAGCGATATCAATGTTGGTGGATAACACGAAAGAGAGCGACGCGTGACATGTCACGGACGCGCCTGCACGTGAGGACAGAAATCAAATCTAGTCACGTCTGTGTCACACAACACTTTGTCTCAATCAACGTTGTAATATTTCATAGACGTGTTTCTAGAACTCGTGTCTTCTCTGTTCAATACCCTGTAATACCCCTTTTTTTCAAATGGCTGATCGCCAACTTGCCAGCAAGATTGAGGAGTACATCGAAAAGTGAGCGGCAATGTTTCTTCCGTTACGATACGCTCATGTGGCTAATTTTGACGTGCAGGATCCACTATTCTGATCGCTACTCCGACGACTTATACGAATATCGTCACGTCATCCTACCGAAACCACTACTCAAACTTGTTCCAAAAGAGTTCTTCGACGACAAAGTAGGCACCCTTCGTCTACTATCGGAAGCGGAGTGGAGAGGGATCGGCATTACTCAGAGCCTCGGCTGGGAGCACTATGAAGTACATGGTAAGTGTCAATTTTAAATGAAGGCAATAATGACATCCCTGACAATCACTAATTAGCCCCAGAGCCGCATGTCCTCCTTTTTCGCCGTGCAAAGAACTATGCACCTCCCACACAGCCGCAACCTGCTCCGGCTGCGAGACAAGCCAATGCGAGGAAAAAGTAGCACGGTGTCCCACCTGGCTCTGGCATTTTGTCGTTTCGTTTGTCTTACATCGCTTTCTTTGCAGTTTCTTCAGTGTTATCCAGTGCGCTTCCGATACATTGTATCCATTGTCTGCGGTGGCCTTTGCGGGCTTATGTCCATTTCGGTGCTTCCTCTCAACCCATCAAGTAGTCTCACTTAGCACGATATTCAGGTTAATCGATGAGGCTGTGGACGTGCTTATACTGCGGTATCCGGCACTTTCAGGTCTCTATATTACCTTGTGCAATTCATCATCAATCAACTTACTAGCGGGACACCGAGGTGACTCAAAACTACTTTGAACGTCCCGGTACTACTTTGGTAACTCAGTGAACTCGGCAGTCCCGTGAATGCCTCATCCATACTCACGTTCAAACGCTGCAAGGACTTTCAATAGCCTTTTGATCTATGCCACTAGTGACTGGTGCCAATGTGCTCAGCAATGGTTGACATGCGTGCAGCGTTAAGCACACTTCACATATTTAGGCATCTTTCGCCTGAGGTATCGTTTCTGGAGCCGCACACCTTGGTGGGAGGATGTTTGACTCTCTCTACGCTAGTTTGGGGCTGTTGATAGCGAATGAACGTTCCTGAAGCTAAGTCAGGGGATTCTGCCATGCTCATATATTTAACTAAATAAGTCTCTTCTCGTAGATTGGGCCGCGTGGGCGCACTAGCCCTAGGCGCATTGCCCTCAAATTCTGACTACTCATTCGTAAGTAGTTTTCGTGACCTCAACATGTTCGCAACACAGAGTTTCAATGGGGTTATCTATCACAATATTTGTATATGCTGCGGAGAGCACGTATTGCACTGAAGGTCGAGACATGCATATATATGCTGCACAGCAAATCGTAACAGAAAATGTATGTTGTAAACGATGGTACTTGTGTCAGGTATACAGTACGGAATAAAAGAAGATACACGATGGTACTTGTGTCAGGTATACAGTACGGAATAAAAGAAGATACACGATGAATTTGCCTTGATGAATTGATACAATACAATAATATTTAAATTGGGGGGGTATGAAATGCAGTACCAGGTTCTTACCGGTGCAACACGCGCCAAGATCCTTCTAAGCTATGAATTTCAATTCTTCAGTTGTGTGACTGTCTAATGATGGCATGTCGATAATAGTAGTTAGAAATATGCTATCTGCCGGGTATCTGAGGTCTAGGTCTCTGCTTCGAAGGACTTTGTAGAGACATGTGACAATAGGCAAAAGATCGCAGACAATAACAGAGAAGGCCATCTAGGCCACCGGCTAAGCTGTGCTTCAAAAATGATTGTGGGGTATAGTGAGACTTGCCTCGAGCTGCGCTGTTAAAATCTTCAAGATGGGATCGGCCTGAATGAAAAAAACTGCGTGTGCGATACTCAGTGATGTGGTTACGAGACTGCCGGAGAAAACTGAGAGAATCAATATCCTCTGGTTCCGTGGAAGCTTGACCTGATGCAAGATTTGAGCAGGTAAAACCACGAGTGTCAGGTCAGACAAAAAGTCCGCTGAAGAGTAGTAAATCAACTACAGCATGTATTGCATCTTCTCCTACTTACCGATGACCTGTGTGATGCCTACAGAAGACGCCAGAGAGCAACTGAGCGGAGTAATTTCTTCCCAGTCATGATGGCGAGCGCAAAACCAGCATTTGTGGATGAGTAAGGCGATAGCAATTGCTGCGAAAGATGCTGCCACGCAACATGCGACGATCCGTATTCTTGTGGGTGGTGATAATCTTACAATCGAACATATCATACTCAACCGAGACGCCCTAAGTTATCCACAATAATTGAAAGTCATTATATAACGAAGTGAGTAGCGCACCAAAGACCTATGGTGAAATTAATCATTAGAAGCCAGTACGCTATAATGGGGCCATCCCATGGCTTTGAGTCTGAACAGGGTGATTAATGGTCATAAGGGAAGGAGCAGTACATGGGGCGACATACCGACCGGTGTCCCAGAAAAAATCCAGACCGAAACCCCACTGCTGATGATAGCTGCTAGCGCAGTGGCCGCCCATACATCCTCCCACCACCAGCGTCGCTGGATTATTTTATACCAGAGTCGCCAAGAGGTTACTACAACTGTGCACGTATGAACTATTGTCACTGATACTTGATATGCGTTTAGCCGCTTGTCAGCATCAGTGCATGAATCGACTCTTCCCTACTCACCTCGAAGACCCACAACGGAAGGGTGGAGGATACCAGACATGCTGATCACCCATAAATGTAAGTGAGGCAGCGGATTCCCGGTGGACCACACCGATGAAAGTCAAGACGATGTCCTGTCGATTGGGTTGGGTGACGTTACGAGTTCGTTCAGAACTGGAGATACGCTCCAGCAGAGACTTTGGGCTTGAGACAACGCGCTTTCTATTGAGGCACGGAAACTTTGCAATTTATCATCATTTTGACACAAAAAACTCCAGCGAATCTAAGAGAACATCACACGGGTTGTAAAACCTGATATGCTAATCAACAAACTTTGTTGGTCGAAAAGCGCTCAAAGATAGTCAATGATTGGCTTTCGGGATTATTAGCTTGGGAAGTGGCCTTGGCGAATAGGTTCCACCAATCATTTGATTGGGATTGTTACCTTCAGTGCTCAGGAGCGCTGAAGGAGCGCCTCGAAAACATCAACGTAAAAGTGAGCAAGTACCACCAGGTACCACCATGTCTTGCGGATTTGCACCTGCCTTTAAGTCTCTGCGACGAATGTTCCTGCAGAGTCATCATCTCGCCCATGCAATTCCGCAAGTCGCACAGTCGCGTTGATTCTTGAACCTTCATGACTGACAGCTTTGTCACACGTACTGTTGCAGCTGTGGTGAAAGAAATCGAAGAATCCCGATAAGGCTGCAATTTCAGTGGGGATAGTAGAGAAAACAGAATACTGGCAACACGGTTCCCATCCCACAAACCTGACAGGATATGAGCCAGCTTTATAATGCTATGTCAGTCACACGCAAAGTTTCGGTATCTTGTCATGGTCCCTGATGGTGCATGACAAGCAACTGGCATAAAAAAGTGCACCTTTGTAGCGAGGTTGAAGCTGGTAGACGACAGGTCGTATACCCACTAGATACGTCTAAAGACTCTGGACTCTACCAAGTGGTACAAAATTTCTGCAACTGGTCTGAAAGTTTGAGTTGGTCTGCTGCATGAAGACAGCGTGAACAATATTAGTAAATGAGACTCACAACAAATAAATTTTCGTGCTGCTCGAGTATACGAATGCTGTTGCACGTTTTCACACCGGTAAACTCTCTCCTCACAACAACGGGAAGAGCCGCACATCGACGTCAGTCACATTTCACGGCAGATTTTGTTTCTTATACGAGGAAGGATGTTGATATAAACTTTAACCAGCAGTCTTTTGATTCTGAAGGCCACAATTCGACGTTCTCACGGATGCTCCTGACGCGGACGGGTCACGGTGGCTACCCGGGACTTCAGCCACTGCCCGCGGCACCAGGATCTCCGGCTCTCCCCAAGGAGGACCCGCGCCAGATACTATCTCCGCTAGTCGCGTCTCGATTACACACCGTCACTCGAGTACCGTGTCTCCACAGTCCACACATATACTCTGCTATTGAACTATCTTGAATTTCTTCATGAAATTACTACGACACGGCAGATAATTGTTTTTGCCTGAGGTAGGTGAGTATCAGGTTGGGCCGGCAGGCTCCACAATCCGAGTTGTTGATGTGACCGCCAAGCCGTCTCCTCGACTAGATCATCATCAGCGATATCATGAGTACCTGTTCTTTTCTCCACTGTTCGAAGCAGTCTTTGCTACACAGGAGTCTGGGCTCACTGTTCTTCCAATTCTGGAACTACGCTCCTCGAAATGCTCGGCAGTATCACGATTCACGGAAATATTGTTAAGTGCGAAACAAGCCGCTGAGCGCGGGTTCCACCAGAGTCGCGGGTGTTACCGGTCAATGGGATATTGTGGCGGATAACGGGTGACACTCAACAATGCAGCGTTCATCAAGAAGCTCTTCCCCATCAACGAAGGCATTGCAGACCTAGTCAAAGCCACAAGCAGAAAGTATCACATTGGTGAAGACAGGTTGTATAGTGGCGGACATACTCATTTGTGTGCAAATTTTACTCCTGAACACAGCTGGTACAAGCACATTGTAGGTAAGTGTATTGTGATTCTAAATTCTAATACTTGGCCCAAGACACCCAACTCGACGTTCGCGGTCAGTCCGTTGTATCATCTTAGTAAGAGGACCAAGATAAAATAGCACCTTTGAGTCAAGACAGACACAGAGGAACGTTAGAGCCCTTTTGGGATCTAAGCTCTAAGACGGGCCCTCACCCGATCTGGTGATGTCCTCGATGAAGAGATTTGGAAGAGCAGGACATCGACTTCCGAGGAGTTGTCGATGTTCGTAAACGTGATTTCTGGGTCAATCACGATGGCGAGCGCAATTGAAATTGTGAATGCTAAAACTGTCCACATTGCAAATGATTCTCCTCATACATTCCTCATATGTTTCACATGCACAGACGGAATATATAATAGAGAAGATGGGTCTGGACAGTATTATAATTTCATTATGATATCGCGGCCCACGGACATGTAAAATTGGCTCACCAACCATATACAGGTGGTCAAGCACATTCCAATAGGCGATGACGCGGCCGCCGGCCATGGCTCTGTGACAAGAAGCCTGTTGCATGTGGGATTAATACCAACCAGCGCGAGCCCATCCTACGCACCGGTCAGTCCGCCGCCGACAGGTATAATAGACTCACACTGCAACAGCCAGTCAGTTGACGTCTGCAACCAATCCCACGGCTGCAAAAACATCCCTGTATTACCTGGCAGCGGTGCGTCGACAACCTGTACGTCCAGGTATGCTGAGTGAATACTGTCGATAGAGACCTTGAGTTCCGACGGTCTTCTTCTATAGAGAACTACGAAATTCGTAGTGGCTTGGAAATTTACTCCAAGTTCGAGTGTGACGAAAATCCTGGTTGGGAGTACCACTTTTGAGTCTATATTTTTCGTTCATTATTTGTAAAGGAGGTCGAGGGCAGTTCAAAAGTGCATCTGGCTGAGCGAATGAGCTACACTAAATCAGGAGAATCTGAACCCTGAACCTGAAGCCGAGTGTCTGCCAAGGCCACAGCGTCATTCTAATAAATACAATGCCACCTTGCGGGGAACGTCCCGAGTCTCCTTTTCTCGCCTGTGCCGTCAGATCCATCATGAAGAGCGGTACTGGTGATCCTTGCATGAATGACTATGAATTATACAGTGTCAATAATCAGAACATTGTAGCACATGATAAGTAACAAAGACGCACACTAATGGTCAAAGCGGGGCAGGGAAGGAATGGCACCCTGAATCGAGATTTGATCGCAGTTGTGTTTTCCAGCGGCTGGGCCAGTAAGTGTGGATTCTTCAGGGCATGTCCAACTATTAGTTTGGTTCGTATCGACGAACGTTGTGAAGAGCCCAGTTTGTGGTGTTGATAACCAAAGTCCACGGTCAGGGTCAAGGTCTTCGCGCCGGAAGACTTTATATATGCAGGTCACAATAACCAGCAAGTTGCACACAATTAAGGAAAGCGCAAGCTGAACGATCACTCGTCATAAACCTACGCGCTTAGCATGTGAGCAAATGACAAACCTCGACTTGAGCAGTGATACTTTGCATGTACACGTCCGTCTGTACGACAAAAATGACATGTATAATGCTGGCCAAAGAAACGACGATGCTGGTGGAGAACACAGACATAATGAGGATCCGTTGGCCTTTGGGTAAATGAATTTCCCGAAGCAGTCGGATTGGCATCAACACTAGGGCGATATCGGATATGGCGTCCGCTGTGAAGTGAATATATGAGCACAGGAATACTACACACATGAGGGAGTTACAGACTTACTCGCAAACTGGGTTGCGGCCACAGAACTCCCCAGTGCACAGTCAATTCTTTCCAAGTTGCCGTTGTGGGCACAAATATAGGTCTTTTGTGCAAGCATCATCACACACAGTGCGGCGAATATGACAGCAGCCCATTGTGCTATCTTTCGCATGCGGTCTTCTCGTGGTGCAAGACGGATGATAGAAAACACAATACTAAGGCGAGCAAGCCACAAAGAGGTTGTGAAGCAGAATATCATGCACCATCTTGCCGCGATACGGACTTGATCTGTTTCATAAACAGCTAGGCATCATAGTAAGCCTCGTCCATTATTTAAATTTAAGGTACAGACTCTGAGGAGTCATCACAAGCCACACAGATACCTTGCCACTGGATTGAGTCTTTTGGATGCCAACAAAGATCAAACACTAACCAAGGAGATGGCACCTGTAATTATGGCAGCTGCAGTGAGTGCATCGTCCCACCACAATTGATGTCTCAATTGCCTGTAGGCCAGCCGAAACGCGGTTATGATGATAGCCAGGCTATGGAAGGCTGTCACTGTGACTATACGCAACACAGGTTTAAGACGAGTCAACATGATGATTTTGCAATGCTCACTGACCTTGTAGAGCGGTGAGCGATGGGTGAAGTTGAGTCATAAGCTGTACCTTGTCCCAGAAAGCCTGGCGTCAGTCCTATTCATCTTCGAGTGTGCGTGTGGGACCATACAGGCCCGCCATTTTGAGGAGATCTTTCCCTTGATTCAGAATATCTGGGTGATTCGGTCATAGATCAAAGTGGCCACCATGCCCTGGCTATGGGAAGCCTGGGAAGGTTGGCGTTGAAAATAAGTCACCGGAAACTCTAATATTGCAGACCCCGAGTCACAAGGTCGTAGAATTGGTAGGGTGCCAAACATGCTTCAGTACCCCAAAGCCTGCAACATTCACGTCCGAGGGGCTCCCGCAGTGTCAGAATCCCACAAAAAGCAAATACATATTAGTACATGATAACAAAGTAAAAGAGTAACATCGATAACACCTAAAGCTTGGCAAGGGGCAGGTCTCCCCATTCTACCAAGGGCTCTGGAAGCTCTGTAACTTCAAGGGTGGCTTTGAAGTCTTCAACGTTTTCAATGAAAGTGACCCCCGCGGTCCGAACCTCGCGTACTTCTTCATCAACTGGGTACTGCGTCATCAACCCGGGGATTTTCTTCATCAACTCCTGATAACTGTCGACACCGTTGAGTGCGTCTTGCCAGTATTTTGCAAAATGTGTCGCAAGAGGATTCTCGTCAGTCAGTTCCTCTTTCCACCCTGAAGTCTCGACGGATGTGGTTGCAGCTCTGACCAAAGCTTCGAAGGCATTGGCAGCGGTGGCGCTGATCCGCGGGGGCCGCGGCTTTCGGGACTGTAATTGGACGGAAAGTTTGGACCTTTTGACTCCCAAGGGATGAACACGAGAGAGAAAGAGATCCAGGACGTCGTGCTTGGTAATGTCCGTCAGCAGGTTCGCATCATTGTAGCCTGTAATCTACGTTAGCTGGAAGCAGCAAGAGACGAAAACAAATGAAACACACGTCTTAGGAAGTCCAGGTACCCTGAATCTATGTGCTCCCAGAATTTCGAGCGCTCTTTCCTCAAGTCCTTGACAACTTCAGTCCACTTTTGCTGTAGCCCAGTCTTGAACTGCTGGAAATCAATAGGTTGCATATCTTCAATCTTACTCTTCATAAAGTCCAGGAATGCTTCCACTCTCTGCTCCAGGTAGGCAGGGCTCCGTTCACTTTGCACCACCAATCGCAGCCCCAGAAGCGATGCCCCAGACAGTTGCAGTTCTGAACAAAAGACAATATAACCAAGTTGTTCCTTTGTCCGAAGAATGTCGAAAGCCGGCTCCGACATCATGTGTATGAGGAGCAAGCTGGTCGCACGCAAGCGGGCATCGGTAGAACTTCCGAGTTGAAGATAATAAGTCAGAGACGAATTGGGATCGTTGGGGTTAGGTATATGTGACTTCCAGATAAACTCGGAGCCTGTCAAAGTCAAGGTCAATCGCACCCTGGCCGCATGATGGGTTGAACATACCTTCTGGCAGAATGAGGGCCCGTTGAGCGGTCTCGTCGGCCGGTACTGGGGAGGCGTTCAAAATGTTCTCCACCATCTCTGATAAACCAATGGCTTCCTAAACTCAATTCCGATTACGATCAACTCGATTACTAGCCAGCAAAAATGCGTACGTCTTTGTGCATGTTGCCGGTTACTAACATCTCAATGCTCAGGCGCGCTAAAAAGTCATCAATGTGTCTCTGCAACTCCTCCTGCGTGACGTCTATCATAATTAGGGTCTTAGGTTGGACCCCCTCAAAAATGCGATAATGACTCACTGGAGACTTCTTGCAACTTTTCTGTGATAGTCCAAGTGTGATGAGTGAGCATGTATTGCGTATAATAGTCCGATAGCCGGTAACCCTGGTCCATGAAGAAATTTTCCCAGTCGCGCTTAACCTGGTTGACCAAAGTAAGCCCACTTGCATCGGAGAAATATAACACGAAATAATAACCTTTTCTTTGATGACTGCCAATCTATCCTCGCGAACTTGTAGATTTCTCACAGTCTCCAAAACGCGGCGAGCGAGGACAGGCAACTTGTCGTTGTACCCATCCAGAGTGATCATCAGTCCGAGGTGGTGTGAGCCACTGTTGAAGACAAGTCCTGCGAGTTCTGCGTCATATGCAAATTCTTGCAGCGAATCATTTACAAGGTCAGCAAAAAGCCTTGATCAAAATTATCGTCAAACCAAATAGGCAGAGTGCAAAGCAACTCACCGTGTCATGGTGTCAGCGCGCGGAGACGAGCCTGCAACTGGACTATGTTGATAATCAGCCCACAGCCAGAATTCTGGTGAGACAAAGTGCATACCTACGAAGTTCCAGTACGAGCGACGCCTTTGGAAGCCAGAATTGGTCATCTTTCTTGTGCCACACAGATCCCATTGGTGTTTGTTTGATAAGGTGAGGACGTTTAGCGGGCTGTAAAATATCAACCGTGGTCAGACAGTCAGGGACATCGATATATGTAACTATAGCCTACCTCAAGGACGTCACGTTTCTCCACTTTTAAGTTGGCGGGTATGAATTCGTTCGGGCCTGGGAGGTACAGCTCCGTGATATCATTGGGTCCCTCAGCCTAGCCAGCGGTTCGTCAACGAGTCTGATGAATATCGCAATGAGACCTGACTCGCCTGTTCAACAAACGACGGGTCCCACCGCTCTACTCTGTACCCCGTACCATACCATTTTTCGTGCTCCCAGTGTTCATTCTTTGAAATGCGTTCGTGTTCCTCTTTCTTCGCCATGAGCACCGCCCTGCTCTTTGTGACACGCATGCCTTCCAAGATCTCACAAACTTCTCGCTCTCCGTCTTCAGAATTCCAGTCAGATGGAACGGCCACCTCGCGAAGTATTGATTCAGGAGGGACAGGCTTGCCCAGCCTCTCGGAAAGCGAAACCGCATAGCTCTCCGCATTCTGCTTCTCGGAAAATTGGAATCTCGTGCGCGCGATCTTGACAAGCTCCGATTGGTACCACTTTGGGAATGCAGAAGACTGTAATAGAGAAATGTATTTGTATGTCGCAAGCGCCACCGATTGGTAATTCTCAAAGCCGAGCTTCGTCAGATGAATGGTGAATTTGAACATTTCGAAGCCTCGTGCGAGGGGTTGAGGACCCGAGCTGAGCGACGTCGCCCACCCCTTATTTTTGAGGTACGAAAAAAGCGAACCAGGACCCTCATGGCCAGTAAAGTGTGAAATAAAATGTGCAGGCTTGTACCGCCAAAGGGGCCACTGCCACACTAGAGGAAATGAGATCTCAATAGCATGGATGGCCTTGACAGTTTGAACGGAAACTAAGGTCTAATAAACTATATCAACAAATCACATCACCAGCAATAAGACGTGAACTTACTCCCATTTCGTTCGGGCCAAATGGATGGTCGGGAATTACGGGCAATGGATCTTGCTCTCGGTTCTTGATGGGTGTAAACAAGGTCGAGACCATGTCAGCCAACTCGTCGAGTGGCTCTGCAGTCGAGGTGACAAAGTATTGACCCGCAACAGAAACGGCGACGTACCTTTCCCAACAACACAAAGTCGCATTCTGCCTGCACAATATTCTTTATTCCACCACTCAACTAACCGCCTGCGGGTCTCACGCCCGACGACACCGCCGTCTGGTTCATTCTCGCTGCTCGCAGACGTATTAGACGGGACTGGCGATGGAATACGTGAAGGGAGCGGCGAGGACGCTAAACTTCCATCAGATGATACTGGTGATGTTGGTACACTCCCATCCACGGCAGCATGTATCCCATTCTTTGTCCCATTCCCGTTTAGCTTACTCGCCACCTTGAATGTTCTCCCGGCAGCACTTAACGTCTCGCGATTCCCACTGCCGAACTTGCTCCACGGATGGCCTTCCTTGGTAAGGTATTTGTTCAGCTGGAAGACGCGCCATGGATCCGCCTGATGATTCTTCGAATGCTCCGAGTCGACTGCATTCATCTCTCGCGTAGTACATGAGGGCGCGAAGAGAGGACAGTGGAAAAACGCGGAGAAACGCGTTAAAGCTCCGGGGAGCCCTGAGGTAGCGACACGGAAAAAGTAGTTGGTGTTGGCCGGTGCTGTATATGCATTTGAATGGCCGTTGTTCTTGGAAAGATACTAAATTCAGAGTGAGTCGGTTAAATGGCAAAGGGTAGCCTGCGATACGCACTTCGGAGTACTCGTTTTCTTTCGGAAATTGTTCGGTGCCCTATACCAAATGTTGTTCAGCCAGTACTTGTGACACTGTGGAGAGACCCATACCATGAATAACAAGTGCTCGCAAAAGTGAGCAAGGCCGGGAATGTCGTCCTATAAACACACAGCATCCCGTTAGTAGAGGCTCCGATCTCCATCACTGCGCAACAAAGAATGATACTAAACTAGTATCTCTTCATACCCGTCCTTCAGACTGCAGACGCACAACACGATGTCTTCAAACCTCCGAGAAATGGACTCACTGGGTCCGATAGGTGACCAACTGCCACATCTAAGCTTGCAGCAGCAATATCAGCCTTGGCATCTTGAACCAACACGGCCAAGAGGCAATATCAGCCTTGGCATCTTGAACCAACACGGCCAAGAGGCCATTTTCAAGCTTGATCAACCTGTAGTCGCGCTCGTCAAGTTGGGACTTCTCTATTGGTTTAGTGAAAAGGGTGTAAGCAGGAACGTTAGCGTGTTTCTCAACCCTCTGCCAATCATGTGCAAGCATAGTGAGAGTGCGGTGACGATGGGTAGTTTGGAGTAATATGGAAGGAATGCGAGGTGAATAAATACGAAAATGTAATAGTGGAAGCATCAAGCGTGACTATGGTGTCATGAAAGCAACGGGGGACCTATTACCAATATCATATATGGTAAACAAAGAGAACCATCTCAGTCCGGAAGCATTGAGCGCTAGCCACGTCACTTTATTAGGCCTTTGTTAATTTTGCGCTTGGTCGCAGATAACTCGTTTCCTCTGCTATGGCTTTCAAATTGATACACAGCGACCGCAGAAACACTGGCCACCACAAAGAGAAGAGCTTCGCAAGTTCCGAGGAGAAAAGTTAGGGGCCCTGAGTCTTTTTTGGCCAGTGATACCCTCTCGGTTTCATAACCTTGAGGGTACGCATACCAGAATGGCATGCCGCAAGCAGTTCACGTGGTGCAAAGCGAAAGCGAGAGCCTTGGCGCATACTATGTCGTGTGACTTCGAAAATATCATAATCACTCACATCCCCCTTCGTGAAACGGTGGGGTTTGATACGCCCAGATCAGTGCGGGGTTCAGTACTCAGTAAGATCTGGACAGATCTAGCAGCTAAGCGCTAAACCGGTTGATTGAAAATTTGAAAACAGCTATCTCGAAGCTTTTTCGTGAATCAGTGGGAGCATTAAACCATGTCGGGTTTTTGAGAAGTTTGGAGTTCATAGATCTGATGGAAAAATAGAAAACAGTTCATTTCTTGAGCTTGTCTTGCGTACCTTTCCTCAAGTTTTCGTTGTCGGAAACGTTCAACGCACCGTTTTTCTTCGAGTAAAGTTACAGATAGCACCATTACACACCAATGCGTACGTTTTGTGCCGAACACTGGAGGCAACTGTGCAAAATTGTGCATTAGGTGTCCAAATAATGTGCAAATCAAATTAATAGTATATCCCGCGGATACTCTGATGATACACTCTGCACCACACCAACATACTGGTCACAGGTATGCCGCGGGAGCTTCGCTTGCACTTCCATGGTCGATGGAAGGTAGATGATGGGCCTGCAAGCGAAGTCGAAGACTAGCATTTGGAAATTCGGAATCATTGTGAGCAAGCCGCGGCCAGAGGGGACGGAGTTCGTACCAAGACACGATAGTCCATTAGTAAGTGCCTAGGTCCTTCAAGCCTATCGGAGTGAGTTGTTACACCTTTACCAAAGCATCAAGTCTTAGTCCCGTAGACAAAACCAAGCAAAGGAATATTGGTATGCTGCCAGTGGCAATGAAGAGCCAACGGAAATGAGAACTTATTAGATATATATGACCAACTTGTCCGCATCCCAGCAGATTTTTTTTTACTGTTCGCAAGCGACCAAGGAATCCGATGGCGGCAAGAATAGTGTGCCATTATCATAGGCAGACTGACTCGGAATGGAAGGAAGGCGCTGTCTAAGGAGAGATTGTGGGAACGATACTTGCCAAGGGCGCAACTGCCAGTTGCACTGAGGGGGGGGGAGAGTCAGGAGTGATCAACATGTACAACCAGCCAGCGACACTACAGGAAATTCACCAAAACCACCCAATATATGATGGATCACTTTCACGAGACAAAATCGAGGAGTATGTGGTGACCTGCCATATCAGTAAATTACGAGTTTCACTTTTTCCCACTTACATAAAGCCCTTTTTTCCCGCCACACCATGCAAACATTGCAGAGTTAGAGCAAAGTTATTTAAGTAGATCCTTCTACTCATTCTGAACTTTTCCCGACCTTTTCCAACTGATTTTCACGAGGTTGAAAAAAACACAAAATGCTTATTTCAAAAATGTGATACTATTGGAAAAAAGTAGAATAAGTGGGTGATAAAGTGTGAAGGGGAGATGGCTTGTGATAGGGAACATGTACACAGATGGTGCATTAGTAGTATGATATTTTGGCGTGGCTTGGAGAATGAAATAGTTGAGAATCCGTGAAGAGACAAAGAGGAGGATTTTCTGTTGCAATAGTACATCAGTGAAGCACAGAACAAATAGGCAAGAGCATGGGTCTGGGTAACCCGTGCGGGTTGTGGGTACAGGTATCCCTGGGGTATGGGTAGGGGTCTGACATTGGTGTACCCGTACCCCTGACACGGGTTTCAGATTATATTAATAGTGATGGTCCATCAAATGAATGACATTCGGAGATAATATACATGTCAACAACATTTTGCAAACCTACACTAGCACGAATTGCACGTTGGATGCAACCTTCACTCGAACCATGCACTCTGATACTACTGCTAAACGAGTCCCCAAAGTCTCTGCCAAGGCCAAAGCCGCACTAGAAGAAACTGCATCCAAAAAACGTCAAGCTGATTGCAATGGAGATAGTGTGAACATACAGCCGAAGAAGGTAAAATCAAACCCACCCACTGGAAGCACTGCGAGGACCGCACCGAGGAACATCACAGTGTCTTCTCAACAAGCTGTTGTCCATATAGAGGACGAGGAAGAAGATTTACATAGCGATAACGCGAAAAACGACGTTGAACTTGTGGTGACCGAAAATGAAGATGAAAGTGCCGCAGATGAGCTAAGTATGTTCAAAAACCTAGGAAATGATATCAATTTTATCAAACACCAACAGATCGATTCATGAAAGACTGGAACTCACCCGTATATGCTTTCTTTGACCCAATTCCCAAGATTGTCGAGGAGAATGGCCGGCGGGCACATGTATTCAAGTGCCAGGGCAAGGGTTGTAAAACCATGGTGAGGCGTTACCTTGACAAAGGTGACGCACGCTCGACAGGAAACATGCGCAAACATGTTCGATCGTGCTGGGGAGAAGAAGTATTGCGAGCCGCCGATGAGGCCAAGGATGCTAATGAAGTCCGAAAAAAGATCGTAGGCAGTGTCCTACGAAATGGGTCAATAACAGCCTCATTTGAAAGAAAGGGAAAGGGGAAAATAATGTACTCGCATCGTCAGCATACCAAGGCCGAGACAAAGTATGCTCAATTCTAACTTATTCACGTTATCCTCTAATGTGTTGTGTACCAGGGCTGAAATTGTTCGCTGGGTATCAGAGAGTCTGCGGCCATTCAAAATCGTGCAGGACCAAGAATTTCAGTCACTTATGAAGACGGGCAGACCAGAATACTACATACTGTCGAAGTCCACTGTCTCGAGGGACGTACGGCTTGTTTTTGCACGAACACGCCAACGAATTGCTAAAATGATGGTGGTTAGTTTGATTAATGTTCAAACAAGGACAATAATAACAAAACACATACTAGGAATATGCGGGCAGGCTCAATTTTTCAACTGATGCTTGGACATCACCCAACCACCGCGCCTTTGTTGCAGTATTGGTCCACTTAGAGCATAATGGTGTGCCGCTATGCTTTCCGTTAGATGTGGTTGAAGTACCGAAGGTAGGAAAATCACTCACAGAAAATTTGTCGCTAATCTGATAACAGTCACATACCGGGGAGGAGCTAGCGCAGGCGTTTGAAGGGATCCTGGAAGAATTCGGAATAACAGACAAAGTGAGCTAATTATTTCACACAAACAATTGAGACTTACCAATGACACGAAGGTCCTTTGCATTGCATGCGATAATGCATCTAACAACAACAAGATGATTGACGAGCTTGCCGTGGAGCTTCCGAACTATGGTGGGCGTGCAGGTCACACTCGATGCTTCCTCCATACCGTAAATCTTGTTGCAAAATCTGTGCTCCGCGAGTT
>QFEX01000727.1:0-11016 GCA_003316505.1 Suillus alpinus
ATCCGCCCTTTGAGCACGGTCTTAACAGTAGGACACATTAGTAGTGGAAATGAACTGTCAAATGGACAATTAAGAATAGAGCCGGAAATTAACTAACACGTGAATCTGAGCATATAGGAGTAAGAACAGAGGGAACATACCAATGGGGAAACCAAGCATAAATGCAGTGTAGACCAGATCTGACGATAGGAGTCAGAAACACAGGATATAACAAAGACAGATAAGTATATAACCAAAAGCCAGAGGAACAGGGGATATCTTTAAGGGAAAGGTTCCGGCTTAGTAACTCAAGGTATGAAGGAGATCTGAGAGTTGTGAGAAACAGGATCCGGGGATATGGAACAAGAAGAAACAGGATCTGGAATTCCAGTGAAGACAGAACCAAGATATAGACATAGATGGATGGAGAAGTGGAGGAGCAGACAATGTCCAGATGAGAGAGGGAGACAATGCATGACATGGCAGGGCAGACTAGCTGTGGAAATCCAGACTTTGTATTGACGAGCCATGGGAAGCAGGGAAAGTCCTGCTGAGGTGTTTATCTGGTAGAACTGGGATGCAGGGCTATCCTGCTGAGGGGTAGGGATAGGGTAAAGGTATAGCTAGGCTACCGTTCTGAGGTCCAGAGATTGTGATCAGGAGAGATGAGATATAATTGGATACTGATTCAGGGAGCTTCATATATGGTATGTGGCACAGCCCGTATAAGTGTGGGTTTCTTGTAGATCTCTTTGAAATGAATGATCATATTATGAAAGATTAGACAATATCTGACCCAATGCAAAGTAATTTGAAGATCCCTCTAGTTCTCAAGTGGGTGCCAAAGTTCTATGAGAGACTGGAGTCGGTTTTAATAACATGGACCTCCTATCTTTTTTTGACCATCCATGTCACCCTTTCATGATGTTACACATTCACTATTCTCATGCTTGATGCATCATTATGACTCTGACTGATCTTCTGTGATCTCACATTGGACTTTCTGACTTCTATGATCCCCTTGGTCCTGATTGCATGACTGCCTCATGCCTTACCCTTGACCCTTACCAATACTTTGGTAGACCTTCCCTAAAGTCATCTCCTACCTATAAGTAGTCAATCCTATTTGTACTGTATTCCTTAACTTGATTCTACTGGGGTTGACCTTGATATCATCTGAACCTCTTGAGTGTGCTTTTGAGCCTGATTATGATTCCTATTCACTTGGATTGCTATCTTTGAGTCAATACCTCTGATTCTCTTACACTGTGTGTCTCAGAGTCTTATCGCTTGATCTCATCTAGACCTCACTGTTAATAGTGAAACTCTTCTTCAACCTCTGTTGCAAAACCTTACTGCCCTTCTGTCGTAGTCTGCCAGCTTCACCTACCAGATATATTGACATCACTGATCCCTAATTAGTATTTGCAGTATCTCACTTATACTGATATTATCTCAGTTACATGTTTGTATAACAGAATCACCCTTTCAAAGCTGCAAATACATGTTCAACATGAGCATAGACCTACATGAATAAATCAAATCAATGAAAATTGCAAAAAGTACTTCTGGTCCTTGGTCAACCTCCCATTGCATGGCTTCCTGAAAGGATGATATATTATTTTTTACATAGGTAGGCACTATCTGTTATGACTGAGATAGGTCTTCTCTCAATAGTTAATAATGACTTGTCGAGTTTGAGAGAGATATTCTGCTCTACAGATTGTAGAGAATCAAGAGTTCGACTAGCACAAGTATCGGCGACTTATCTAGAGTTCTAAGGTCAAAGGCTACTAAGTTGGAGACTTAGTAGATCAGAATGTTTCAGGTAAAACCTGGTAGATTCAAGTGAAGAAATATAGGTGTAAGTACTGCTACTTACATAGTACAATGGATTCGCACAGACTAAGCCAAATGTAGCTGAAAGACATTGTAAAAGTATAGGAATAGGAAGACATGGAAGTATTCTGGAATGTTCATACAGAGCATGTTGATAAGCAGTCAGAGATAGCAAGAATAGATGTGAAGAAAGAAAAAAGGTAGGTGACACATGACAGTAATTGTAATACTATCTGCCTAAATCCAATGGTCCTCCAGAAAAACAAATATTATGCTCTTGATGAATATGAGTGGATTTGAAGGCAGAGCATCATGTGTGCTTTCAAAGTTGCTAAGTGAGTAATAAACTATGAGGAGGTTATGAGGCATAATAACTACTAAATTTTTATTTTAGGTCCCAACAGTTAGAATGGCCTAATATTTCTCTACCTTCAGCAGAGTTATTGTACCCATAACAGTGATGTAGAAGTATGGGGATGCAGTGATGCAGTGATATGAGAACATAGGAGTACACAGACACAAGGACATGGGAATGCAGGGACATGGAAATATTGTAGAGAGTTGCAATCACAGGGAATACGACCCCACACTAACACCTACTCATTAACCCATTTCTTCTGAAGAAATAGCTAGCTGGATAGCAACTAGAAGTTGGGGTTTGTTGGATCAATTAGTGAAGATGGAGTGATCTGAGATTTAATTGAGGATATTATCAATGATCTCTAGATTGACACATGGCTTCTTTCTGAAGGAAGCAGTGTGAGATTTTGCAAAATCATGGAGGAGATTTTGGAGGTGTGGATCCTTCTGTGGAAGACACTTTGACCTCTGCTTCTGGAGCAGTGGCCTTCACTTGTGCTTTAGGGGCACCTTTACAGTTTCTTGCCATGTAGCCTTTTCCTCCACATTGGTAACACAGGAAGACTAGTTTCTGGCAGCTATCCCTTTCATCAAAGATAGCGTGAATGCCATCTGCATCTTTTCTCAGGCTTTAGGAAACTGTGATAGATAGAGAGAGACTTGAAGGATGAAGGTTTCAGCATCAATTGAGTCTTTTCTCCTGTAAATTTGGTGGGCTTCATGATTTGTACCCCTTTGGAAGATCCTGATGTGGTTGGTGAATCTAGAAGGTCTTCAAGCTTCTGTTTCAGTGCTTCATTGTTTTTGTTCAGCACTTCATTATGTGCCTGTAAAGTAGCTATCTCAGTGGTGATGCCTGTGAGAGCTGCCTTTACTGCATCTGCAATCGTCTTCTTCATATGTTCATCCCAGTCTTCAGAAGACATAGTGCCAGTTGCATTCTGGAATCCTATTTACTAATATTGTTTTGGTTGACTAGTCGTAATGGTTGGCCTGGATGGGAATGATGATGAGAAACAGAGTGTGGAACAAGGTAGGTATTCAGAAAAACTGAAACAGACCCCAATATCTGATCGGACCAACCTCGTACTTCAGGGATAAAGAGTTCCTTAATCAACCCCACTATCACTTTCCCTATGATAGACTGACTATGAAAATATATGTAAAGCTACAACCTCTCCAGTGGGAAAACTACAAGGACATGGTGCTCTTCCAGCTGGAGCTTACAAGTGACCAGTCTTCGAGTAGGAAATTCCTCTAAATACTCTTGGGGTGATCTATGTGTGTATGAAGAACAACCAATGTAAAAGAAACTAAGAGATAGAGCTCAGCAGGCAGGGTTTTGGGCCAGCACTGAGGTCACAGATAAAATACCAATAGTGTCCCTCCAACTAATACTAGCAGCCACAATGTAAGGCGGGGCCTGGTACCAGACTACTAACTAATAATAGGTAATATAGAGAAGTGCACTCAAGTGAGCAAAGGTTTCAGAAAATGAAAGGTCACAGTTTTTTAGGCTGGGCAAGATAAAACATGTGGTGATGTTCTCATCTGAATATGTGGTGATAATAAAGCTTATTTTAATCACAATACACAGGAGAGAGGGATGTGAGTGGTAAAGAGAGTTGGAGTCCCCTACATTTCAAACCTAATGTCACAACCTCTTATAATGAATTAACACAGGGCAGAGACTAGGACTCAAATGAAAAGTATCACAAACAAAGAAGATAAATTGAGCAGGAATGTTATAGGCTGCTACACAATGTAGAGATGAAAGGTTTGAACTAAGGAACTACTGACTATATACGTCCTTACTATATACTACTATTCAAGTGGAGATACAAACTGAGTTCTAACTACTAGCCAATCATATAATAGAAATGGAAATTGTATGATGTGATAAGGTGAAAAAGTTCTATGATATTGTAAGGCATGAAGCTGCTATGGAAAGGTTCTGGAATGTTCTAGAAGGTTCAAAGGAGTCACATGTGAATTGGGCATTCACATTATGTTGGTTCTAAGGGATAATGTTGAAGATAGTTTTAGGGTTAGGGTTCTGACTAATCATGGGTGCTTAAGACCAACGGTCAAAAGGAAAGCATAGTGATTTGTATTTGGTACTCATAACACTCACCCCATTGCATTCCCAACATGTGCATCAGCACCATAGATATCCACACCACACTCTGCAATTTTTTTTCCAGCCTTGTACAATCCAGAGAACAATGATGTCAAGCTCACTGAACAGCACAAGACTGAATTCTACAATGATGGATTGCTGCCCTACCTGCAAGAGATGAATCCAGAGATGGTCACAAATTGGCCCATCACTTACGCAGGGACAATGACTTGTGCCACCAAACATAACAATCAACTCCAGTTTGGAACTCAGCTGTTCCCTGTGAACATGATCCAACACTTTGGTTACAAGTTATCTAAGAGGATGGCTGCACGCCACCCATGGGCCCAAACATGCTCTACATGACTTAGGTTCAGGGTGTGAAGGAGGCCCACCAGCACGACCCATAAGACTACCAGGAAGCCCTCAAGGCACTTGGTCAGGTGTTGGAAACACTTCATCCTTGGATGTCGACCTCAAGCTGTCAGAGCCAGGCTTTGCATATCAGTGGTGGATAGGTGCTTATGAGCATATAATCAGTCACTTCACCTCTTACTCCACCACCCAGGTAGCCGGCTACATCAAACACCCATCACACCACTACACCTGAGATTATGCTGCAGGTTTGATGCATGTCATTGGCTTCCATGCAGAATTCACATTGACTGCCAAAGATCTCCTGTATATACAAGCATACACCACTGATAAAGCCCTCATCAACAGCTCAACAGAGGCCATCATAGTTTGGCACTCAGTGGCAAAATAGTAATGAAGGGGTCTGGTCCAGATTACATGCAGAGAATCTACACCTTTTGCTTCGATATGAAGGAAAACAACGACTGCACTGCTCATCTGGCACTATGCCTCCCCATAAACCAGGTCTTAGAAAAGGCACTTACATTTCCTGTGGATTTGATGAGGCACACCCTGTGTGTGTTTGCTCGTTTGAAATGGTGGTGAGTTTTCTACCTCCATCACCACGGTCCCCTATGAGTTGTTAAATACACCATACTCATGTCTCATCCTTCAATAGGCAGTGGAAATCTGTCCAGCTGGTGGGGTTCATGTGTACATTGTTAGTGCAAAACACCAGCCCTAGTGAACTATGGGTACAGAGTGATGCTCTTGCTCTGACTTGTGCAATTGTCTGGCTCACCAACAGTCTCCATTCCCATCCAGATGATGGTTCTGCTGTGTGCTCATGTGCGTAATCTTGCCCATGACAGTGAATTACCGAGTGGATATGCTCCAAATTCACCCCAGACAGGAAATCATCAATCACAGTGACATGCTACCCATGTGCAAATGGGGGGCCTATTTCCTCAGGGATGTAGTCTGGTCACCAACTGCGGATGTCCCCCACATGGTGCATGGGCAGACTCTCAGGAACTCCATCTTCAAGTAGTTTTTTGGCCTTGAATATCCCAACCTCCGCACAAAGTATGTACCACTGGCTTACATTCCCTACATCATGATCCCTGCATCTCGCACTTGCACTTAAAAGGGATCTTCCAAGCATCACCGAGTGGATTACCCGCAGCCCATGGCCATCTTTGACACCCTCAATTTTGAGATGCCTGTCACACCACAAGATGCAGGTGAGGACCTTCCTTGGGAAGAGCGTATTGACTACCCCACCGAACTTGAGGAGCCATTGCAAGTCTTGCTAACCAAGCATTGGAATCAATTTGCTAGCAACCTTCTGCAAAAATATAGAAACATGAAGGGCAATCTTCTAGTAGCCTCACATTGCTGGCTGACCATGACTGAGTGCTGTCACATCACCAATGTAACCTACAAGGACCTCAACCTTGCCATGGTTTTTAACCGTGTGCAGTGGAAGAAAGCTAGCAGGCTGGAATGGAAGGAGGCATTTGACTTATACTTTCCACTTTGTGATGTGCCCCTCAGAGTGCAGCCTCAGAACTATCCTGGCATGCAGTATTGGGTTGACTGAGTAGACATGAAACACCAGTTGTCGCCAGACTCCCTTGGTGCCGTCAGGAACAAGTACTAGATCCTGTTCAAACTGCTCCATTGGATTCCAAAGCCAGTGCATGCTTTGATATGGAACATGCAAATTGTTCCAGGCACTCCTGTAGAGGAGGAGGAGGAAGAGGAGAAGGATATCAATCACTATGATATCTATCTATGTGAGTGGGTGAACAATGTGCCGCCTATCCCTGACAGGATCTTGCTTCATGAAGAGGAGTTAGAGTCAGAGTCAGAGGTGGAAATATTGCTAATCCGCAGTGTAAATTTCATTTTTCATTGTACATTGTTTATTTTGTTTTTGTTTTCATTTTCGATTTGTCATTGATTATTTTAATCTTAAATCTTGAATCTTGAATCTTTGATCTTTGATCTTCATTATTCACATTCATGTTCATTTTGAATGTCAAAGTCAGTATTGTTGACAAGTGTCTGCACTTAGCCACATCTTAAAAATATCCTAGCAGTGTCCTCACCCATAATCCACTTACAATAGTTGTGGGCTCTATAGGGAGCCACTGTCTTGCAGCAGCAACATGCCACCAGTGATATATGCGGAAGCCCAGTGACTGCCCTGTGTCAACACACCGATGGGTCCCACAGAGAGCTGTGTCATTTACCAGGTCTTGCTGGTAGGCCCTCTGCAATGTGTCTCACCTGCACACCCACTGCATGATGGTCCCCATTGGGAGCTGCGGTCATGCTCGATGCTATATAGCATGGCAAAACCTCTATTTAGTGTTTTGCCTGAACACCTCTAGCACAATGGTCCCCATTGGGAGCCGCTATCGCATGCCACAGAAATGCCAGTGCAATCTCCCTGAGAATCCATGAGATGACCATTCCCAGGGGGCAGGCAGTAGCCCTCATTTGGACCCATAAGACGACCCACTCATGGCTTGGGAGCTGCAGAATCTGAGGATTTGGCAGTTGCTGTGTGTGGTCCCCTTAGGGAGCCATAGTGTGGGCAGTCCCTTATCCCCTTGGCAAGGGCTACAGCTGTAGTTGTTGCTTTTTGAACTCTTCAATTTCAAGTATTTTGCTTATAACTCACACTTGAGACAATTGGAAAAATTTGGTTGGCAGATGTGGTACATATTAGGAGAAATACTGAGCATATATTGAGCCATCCTATTGTGTGGATGATGGACAGAGTCAAAATGAAATCATAAATATGAATAAGAATTAAATTCTATTGGTCAAATTCATAGTAAGAGGCCGAAAACAAGAGAGAATGTGGTCCATTATCTGTGCCTGGTACAGATTGACTTAATTTCCAAAAATTGATTACAGATATGACAATGCCTCCAATACTGCAATTGTTTACAAATATTTCAAATGACATATCTGAGGGAAGATATAGGATCAAATCACACATGAGACTTAGGGTCTGCATTGGCAATGTACCTGAAAACAAATATATACAATTACCATCATTTGCTAATGTAGAAAATTTGTTTACAAATTGTAAATATGTTCAAAGGTATGTATGAGTGGCCCTCTGAGTTCCCCTTTAAGTACCCTCCGAGTGGTCCATCACATGTAACCTTCACCACATCACACTCAGCAATATATCAATCATATGGTGACTTTGGTGCTAGTACAGTGGCTCAAAAAGTGTCTCAATGTTTATGCATTTTCATGTAATTATGAGTTAAGGTGTGAGAATATTGTAGGACCTAGGGACATATCTGAAAGCCTCAGTGTTGCTTAGTGAGTTGCAAATAAATGAATTGAGATGCACATACCAGGTGTACTTCATCTAAGTTGATGTTTTTAATCTACATTTTTTAATTCCAGATTTTTGTCCATTGAGAGTAATACTCTAAGATAGGGGTCACTCTTATCCAGCACCACGTAAATCAGCACCTTGAGAGCCTTGCCATTGCTCAACTTATGGGTACATAGATTTGTTTTTGATGTAATTGGATCCTAGGAACTATCTAATAGTAGTATAGCTTGAATTGCCAGGAAGCAGAAATAAAAAATATTCCAAACTGGAGGAGATTTTTATTGTCTAAAAAGTTTTGTTCCATTGAGTCAGAAAGTGGTTTACAAGGCCATGGGATGCAAGAGAATGATTTTCAAGTTTTCGGCACACCAACATTTGGCTGCTTATATGATACATCATGTGATACGTGCCTGGGCAGGACTGAGGAGGAGAAGGCAGCAGCAATCAGTGGTATTACCCACATAAAGTATCTCTCAATGAGTGTAAAGTCTAGAGCTAATAAGGCTCATCTCAGGAACATTCAGTCTGTGCTTTCCAGGTCCCACAAAGCCACAGTTGAAGATATCTCTGACTCTAAGGAGGACTCCAGCTGCAGTGATTCCAAGGATGATATGGAGTTCAGTGTGGAAGAAGAGCCAGATATATAGGAGGAAGCAGCACTTCTCATATTCTCAGAAATCCTCCTTCAAGCACAGAATACTGCTGCTGAAGGGGAAAGACAGAGGTCAAAAGATACCAGAAGGCCAAAGCATTACACCAGAAACTCAATTCGGACTCTGCAACATCATGCTCTGAAAAGGAAAAGGATTGCAGGAACAAATCATACTTTCATCAGCAGCTGGATTACAAAGAAGCCAGAAGTGGAGGGTGTCCAAGTTGAAGACATTGAATCTCCATATGAGGTGAGTTCTGATGTTGTGGTTTGTCGCTGTTGTGCATGAGTAAATTATTTAAAAATAGCTAAGCCCTGTTCAAGAGGAGGAAAAAAAATCTTCTAGATCAGCATCAGATTCATCAGGAGATTCCATGGGAAATAACCCATCACAATTGTCACCTGTTGAAATATTATCTAGTGAAAAGGAGGAACAAATTCAGAAAATGCTGAAAGACATCCAGAATGGACAGCCACCCTGCGATGACAGGCCAGAGACCTTCACAGATTCAGTTCTCAATGCTCTTGATTACAAAGACTTCCCTGCATTATGACTGCCTTGAGCAAAAATTGCAGTGAGTAGCAAAGACAAGAAGCTTAATGTGGTTTTCCGATCTCGCATCACAGCAATGCTTGGTGCTTTGAACCTCTACCTTGATCCAGAGTTGTCATATGGTTAGCGTAAAGCATCCCTCAAAGCCTCGAAATCACTAGGCCAAGGAATCAATCATGCATGCAACATACGCACCTGGATTCATCAGTTTCTCTGTAATGGGAAGTTCCCTCTCCATTGATACAGTTAATGGATACCAATCGAGCAGATTTTTGATGGGAGGATCTGTACCAACGTCAGATTCCTCTATTTACGTGCTGTACACTAAAACTGTAGGACGAAGCAATGAATTCAGAGTTCCGGTAACTCTTTTCTCTACAAAAAGCACGAAAACCATTGAAACCACCGCCATACTCGATTCTGGAGCAGGAGGATCATTTATCGACAGGAAGTTTGTCGGTAAACATAATATCACGACCCATCTGCTTCGAAAACCCTTTCACATCACCACAGTTGATGGAAGCCATTCCAAAGCCGGACAAGTCACTCATTACTGCATTTTGCCTATCAGGCTTGATCAACAATGCATGTGGGGAAAATTCAATATCACTCAACTATCAGCAAGAGATGATATCCTCCTTGGAAAACCTTGGCTCATGGCTATGAACCCCGACATCAACTGGAGCAAGAATTCAATTTCCCTTCCTCCGACTTCTAGATCACAAGAAGTCGAAACCATGATTAACGACGAAAGACGAAAGAACCATGTAGCGCTTTACGTCTTTTCAGCGAAAAAGGCAACTGTTGAAGAGGAGGAAGAAGAAGATTTTTCTCCTCTCAAAATGTTGTCAAAAGACAAAGAACATTGTATCGAACAGATAAAACCCAAGAAAAAGAAGTTGAAGAAAGTGGAGATCCCAATCGCAGAAAAAACTCCGGATTTCAACACTATGGAAGACGTATGGGTAGGAGAAACCCAATTCCTTCCAAAGATTGAAGAAATCACCACCTACCCGCTCAAAGATGACAAAGTCCTGATCGAGTACTCTACCGATGGAACTAATGTCCGACTCATAGAAAACATTCATCTCAACACTCCCCTTACCTGTGATGGAACCTCGAAGAAAGAACAATGTAAGAAGAAGACCCCTCTGCGAAACATTTGGATACTCACTACACAAGAAGAGTACACCAAAACAAGCAATAAGGCTCAAGAATTTGCAATGGAAGGAGCTCAGGAAAAGAAGAAGAAAACATTTGAAGAGTTAGTCCCTGAGTACCTCCATGATTTCGCCGATGTATTTGCAAAGGATGGTCTCAACAAACTTCCTCCTTCTCGCCCCGGAGTAGATCATCGAATTGACACCAAAGAAGGATATATTCCAAAATCCTCCAGAGCCTACCCTCTTTCTCCTAAAGAGACCGAAGCTGTGAAAGCATTTTTGGATGAACACGTCACAAAAGACTTCATACAACCATCGAAGTCACCACAAGCTTCTGGATTCTTCTTCGTAGGAAAGAAAGATGGCTCCCTTCGCCCGTGTCAAGATTATTGTTACATTAATGAATGGACGATAAAGAACACATATCCTCTTCCCCTGATCCCTCCCCTCATCGCCAAACTCTGAGATGCCAAATACTTTACAAAAGTAGACATCCGATCAGGATATAACAACATCCTTATCCATCCTGACGACTGTTGGAAAGCCGCATTTTTGATGTCTTTCGGACTCTTCGAGCCAAAAGTCATGTTCTTTGGTCTATGCAACTCACCAGCGACTTTCCAAGTG
>QFEX01000734.1:0-31502 GCA_003316505.1 Suillus alpinus
TTCGTGATTTGATGGATATCACCAACGGTGTTTCCATCCATGGCTTCTGTACCGTGGGATGATCCTGACGAGTAAAAAGGTCAGTGAAATATGTCCGAGTCTCCCGCTGGATATCGTTGGATGACGTGAAGAATTTCATTCTATCTTCTGGATTAGCAAGGGCGAGAGGCGGACCACCATGATATAGTTGTGGATAGAGGGTTTTTGCTGAAGATCCCATGAGCACTGCACGAATATGACCTTGCACTGATTGTTGAGCTCGACTTCGCAGTTCTTTCCGTTCTTCAGCATAATGAATGCGGGCAAGTGTTACGACTGGGATAAGTCTTCTCTCTTAAGTCAATAAAGACTTATTCTAAGAGAGGTTCGTTCTAACTCTACAGATAGTAGAGGATCAAGGTTCAATCGGCTAGCCCAAGTGTAGACGACTTGGCTAGAGTTCAGGACTTTAAGGCTGCAAAGTTGGAGGCTTTGCAGATCAGAATGTTCCAGGTAAAACCCAGTAGATTAAAGTAAAGAACAACAATGTAACTATCGCTAGTTATATAGTACGATGATACGAGCACAGACCAGGTTCAAGAAAGGAAGGCATAGTATGTATCTCAGAATGTTCATGCTGCGCATGTTGATAAGCAGTCGATGATAGCAAGAATAGATGTGGAGCGGAAGTATCTAGAATGTTCATGCTGCGCATGTTGATAAGCAGTCGATGATCACAGGAATAGGTAACATAGGAAAGAAAAGGGGTACCACATGACAGTGACTGTAACAGCAAGCGTGCAACGTAGGGTCAGGAGATATTGTAGAAATGGAAGGGCATGGTCCCCTTGAGCAAGAATGTGTCTGTGGGCATTAAGATAAGTGACAACCCAAGGTGCCTTAACAGCGAGCTCAGAGATGCGGTGAGCACGTGTCGCAGCAATTAGTCACCCTAGCCTATGTGCTTCACGGACAAGGATACGGATGGTGGGATTAAGTATCTTGTGCACGCCACCCTGTGTACGGGTCATCCATCGTGGCTGTTCAAAGTGAAGGCTAGCTGCATTGCAAATAATGTCAGTTAAAACGTGATATAGCGCATCAAAGGAAGAGTCATCAACAACAGATGCATCAGAGAGACCATGCAGAAGCAGTTGGTGATCTACTTCATTGGAGAAAGCAATGAAGCGTGCACGTTCGTGGCATTTTGGGTACAAGGGCCGAACACGTTGATTTCTGGAATTCGTTGTGTTTAAAGGCAAAACCGGGTTTTGACCATCAGGGGCTGACAGGGACAATATAGCACGAATAGGCCGATGGTCGGTGCTTCCGATGAAGTAGTCGATAACCTCAATCTCGGAGGATTGGACACCGACTGTGGAATGCACAGCACGGTCGATGACTGATTGGCCGAGGTGATTGTGAAAAGTGTACGTGAGTGCCGCGTTGACCCATTACAGAAAATAACTTACGTCATCCAGTACTTTGCAGCTGCCACTTCAAAGCTTCAACACCTAAACTGAACACTGTTACAGGGCCCTTCTTGAAGCTTCTGAAGATGCGATGGAGTGTAAGAACTGCGAGCTGAGACAACGTCAGTACTATTGCGCAAACTGTCTCAGAAACCAGTACGCAAAACACCTGTCATGAAGCGCAGCCTGCGCTGACCTTGCCTGACATACAGTCAACGCGATTTCCGCCTTCAAACTCACCATTTTTCCTCGGACAAAGATGAGCATGTTGCTCGTGCATCTCGGGCATTCAAATCTATCGAATCTGGTCGTCTCCTTCGTGCAGAGATTGCACGAGCGGACCACAGCCTCGATCACTTAGCAGATGGCCATGCCAAAGTGAGAAGAGACTGCGAGAGCAGTATGTGTCTTACCCTTGCTCGTATGCACTGTTCTAATCTATCTAGAGCGCGACCGCCTCCGTACCCTCCGAGAGACCCTTGCTCAGCGCAGACGCACACTTAACGCTGCACGCCTCCTTCCACCCCAATCGCAAACGCTTGCCAAGGAGTCTCAGGAACTCTCTGTGCTGAGCCAAACTATTGCTAGAGCACGTTCGGGCCTTGTCCAAGAGCTCGTAGAGGTCTTTCACGTTGTCGAAGTCGGCGGACGGCCTGCAGTAGGCGGACGGCCAGGCGCAAGGGGAGAGTGGACTATTGGTGGACTAGTTCTTCCAGTACCGGGAGATGTTAGACGTACGTTACAATTGCTCACTACGCCAATAATTTGACCACACAGGACGTATCATAGGATACCCACCGGATCACATCAACGCCGTGATAACTCATACCATCCACTTTCTGGGACTTCTTACTTTCTACCTAGGCATCAAACTCCCTTTTGAAGTTTCGTGGTCTTGCAGAAGACTCGGTGTTGGTATGCCTTGGATCGGAGCAGGACGAGGAAGTGAATCCTGGGCAAAGTGTGTTAACTCTCGTCACTTATCGTATTTCTGACTGACCTTTTTCGCTCACCATTCTCTCCTCCCATGCATAGATGGACAGCCAAACACCCTCTGCACCTCACCTCAAATCCTCCCTCTACACCATCTTCTCCATCCTCCTCGCCGTCTCGTACTCCACTCACCTCGTTGGCTGACTCTGAAGCTCCAGAACAAGGCCCAGCACACAACCAAAACCAATCGTTTACGACGGGCCTTGCGATGCTTCTCTACAACGTATGCTACCTCGCTCATACCCAAGGTGTCGATATTCCATTGTCCCAGGCAGGCGATGCATTGAGTAATTTATGGGCTGTATGTTGTAGCGGAGAACTTGGGCGGTGAGTCACTGGCGCTTTTTTACCGCTTCGTCGTCGTCGTTTATTCGTTCTGTCAATCAAAATGGACGTTCTCTTATTGACATTATGATCTTCCATTACAGCCGGTCGCACTCTACCACCCCGCTCCTCTTGCCTCCAACCCCTACCTCGTTCACGCTTGACTTTGCCCAGGTCCTTCAAGCCACTGCCGCTAGTCCTGCTCGAGCAGCACGAATAAGGCCGGGACGCTCAGCGCAAGAAGCTGGCATCGGCAGAACGAGGAGCGAACGTATTGTGGAGGAGGAAGATGGCTGGGATGTAGTAGAGCTTGGTGGAGAAGATGGATTTGGATAAATGGACGAGCTAGGAGAGACAGTGGATAATTAGATGGGGGTGACTGTAGATGTTTCGGACAGTTCGGTTGACGATTCCGCAGGAGAACATTGGATTTTCATTAATTTTGGTGAGTACATTTGTATATAAACAATCGGCATTGGCCTGTATCTTATCCTGCTAGCCCATGTATCTACTTAGAAGCCTATGATAGCGCTGGCACGCATGTATTTCGTACTCATACATCATCCATCTCGAGACGCGTGTTTAATTTTGACTGCTGAAGTACTGACGGAGGGAACCCGAAAAAAAAACACAAATGATCAGCATGTCCCCTTCAAGGCAGCAATCATATATGAGCGTAGGCACCAGTAGCGGCACTGGATTAAATATGAGAGTCGTCACTCTGGCGGACGATAAGTACGTTAGTTTGCTCTGGCGGTCTTTTGGGATTATCATTATCAGCCAAAGGTTTCGAGAGGCTTGGCGGTGATCAAAGTTTTTCCTCCTGCGCAAGCAACTGACGGTTAAGATGAAAGATGGCACTTCGACAGGCAGTAACGTGGTGCACGGTCGAGAGCTTGATGAAAAAAGCAGACCTGGATCTAAACCTTGTGAAGGACGTTTCGGGATGCGCAGAAGCACAGTAACGAGCACTTTTTCTCGCTGCTTCAACGCTCGAGACCTCCAGGAAGCCATCGCAAGTGCGCTTGTGCACAGATCTGCACTATAATGTTGCCGTGTTGCCTGATATATCCATGAGCACAACATGAGCGGGTGGAAAATAAGTGAAATCCAGAGGAGAAGTCGTCCGTCGAGATCTTCCCTGGAATGACGAGCATGAGTACGTGAATTTGCTGTAATAGTACTATCGATGGAAACTCCCTGTTTCAGACCAAGTTCTTCCCCCCAAATTGACGGTCCCTCAAACTTTCCATGCCCATGCAATGACTGCAATCACATAAGAATAAGCAGTATGACGCTGAGTACTCGTCGTATGCCTCTCACCGACAGAACGAGGACAAACATGGAGTAAATCTATAGCTTACGCCGCTTCCCAAATCCGCCCTTGTCAGCCGCTGCACTTTTCCGTTTGACACTCTCAACGAGGTTCTTGAGACTGGTGTCATCCACCTTTGCGGGGATCCGTGCGTTTGTCTCATCTTCAGGGCGACTTCTTTTTTGGCGCTTAGTTCGTTCGTCAATAAGTGCCACCATACTTTTCGTCTTTTTGAAGCTGAGAATATATCAGCATAATGGGATAACACAGACAACAGGCACTAACTGAGGATTGCTGGGATCGATAGCAAATCGATAATCTTCGTGGATTGCCTTGAACCGGTCATCTTTGACATCGATAACGAACTCGTCCTGGACTTCGTCATCATCATCGATCGCCTTCTTTTTGCCCCATTTCTTTTTCCCTTTCTTCTCTGTCTTGATGTCCGACTTCATCTCTTGCGTTGGCTTGTCGGCGTCCCGTGTGCTCGACGCCCGCTTCGCCGGCCCCGATGCCATCTCTGCCCCGGACTCAACTTCACCCCCACTTGCACCCTCGAAGAAGTCGTCTTCAAAAGAGACCTTTTTCCTAGCCTGTTCTCCTCCACCTTCATTATTTGCGACTGTCGTGGCTTTCACTTTGACCTCTTCTTTTCTCTTTTTACGCTTCTCCCTCATCTTTCTTTGATATGCCTCCATCGTCGTCTCGTCCTCGGGATTTTTGGCCTCAGTGAGACCAGGGGTGAACGTGATCTCCATGTCCACATCGTCGTTTTTTCCTGCGTCGTCATCCCGGCCCCACCCTTCTGGAAGTTCGTCATCATCTCCAGCAAGAAGTAGTGTGCGAAGCTTGTCTCTTTGGGCGTTCTTCTGGCTCTTCTTCTTCGACACAGGATCTGGATCATTATCGGACTCAGAAGATGAGGATGCGATATACGCCTTGAAATCGGCTTCTTCAATCTCTTTTTTGCTTAGTGGTCGTCTAGTAATGTGATTGCGCTCCGGATCATCATCATCCCAAGTGAGCTTGACTTTTGAATGACGGAGAGCCTAAAAGCGCAAAATGGATGAGAAATAAGAATAACAATGAAATTCACCTACATCTGTCACGAACTCTACTGCTCGGTACCGTGTTCCAGGATCATCTGTCGCCTCGTCGCTGTACATGCCCCCGATTAGAGGAATGACCACGTGTGATGTCAAAGTGGACTCACCGGTTTTCTTCATCGAATGCCATCTTATCGGGCACAAAACTGAGATCAAACACGTTCGCTGAACGCTCAAGCTCAGTACCTTCGAGTTCGTTGTAGATGTGCACAGCAGCTTCGATGGTATCGCATTCAACAATTGCATAATAATACCTTTCAGCATTTCGTTGAATACTGCGTCAAAAACATGTGAGGAGATGGCGCACCGTAATCTCTCCAACTGATACTTTCTCAGAGCGTCTTCGTCATAGTCCGCTCCGTCTCCGGTTTCGTGAATCGTCTGTTCATTGACATCCTCTTCGTTTTCTGTCTTCTTTTTGAATACCTCTACAGGCGGTCCCTCCTTCTCCTCCCTTGCGATGCGCTCTTTCCCAAACTCACTTGGATAGACGCGGACGCTCAGCACCTTCCCTCTTGCAACTGTTGTCTTTGCGCTTCTCGTGTTCTTGACGAACTTCTCGCCGTCGGGTTGCATTGGCACAGACGCTGGAAGGGCAGCTGGCGCAGCTGGCGAAACGAGTGACGAGAATATTTTGTACAGATGCGCTGCGCGAACATGGTCCCAATCAAGATTAACAACAGCTAGTCTTCTGGTCTTCTCCGTAGCTTCTTTACTGTTGTCCTCCGGAGCTGTCTTCGCATATGCAGCGGCTTGTGCGTCCAGAACGGCAAAGGTGCTCTCATCAAGGTCGATCTCGCCTTCTTCATCGAGGCCTCTCCCTAGCGTGACAAATCCAGGGCCATCGCTCTCATCGTCAGAGTCACCTGCACTCTGGTCTTCCGCCTCTGATTCGGAAGAGGACTCCATGAGGACGCCACCACGAGCGTAGTCAGTTATGGTGGAAGTTGGAGGCTCTGCCTCTTCATCTTCATGTTCCAGCCGATAAAACCGCCTGAGGTTGTCCTTCTCATGAGTCTCAGAAATTTTACGACCGAATTTATCCACTCTGCCTGTAGCCACAGTACGAGGTGAGAGTCAACAGATGGTAAAGCTTGAAGCGCACCTAGTTTTTCCTTTCCTTTGCCTTTTTGTTTCGATTTCGTCTTTCCCGCCTTGTCTTCGTCAAAAATTCCTTTGAAACGCTCATCAACGACAACTTTTGAATTGTGTTTCTTGGGGCGTCGGAAACGAGGGTCGGTCTTCAACCGCGCAAATCGTGGATCAGACATGGTGCGTTGAGCCGTCGATGACAAGACAAGCCAAAGACTATAGGTCGATAGGTGCTATCAGTGCGTGACGAAATAAAATTGCTGCTCAGCAGCTATGCACAAATTCTATTATGAACACCTACAAGTGAATATGAGTGCTACTTATTACCGTGGATAGTAGTCAACTCGAGCGTTTGCGCGTGGCCAAGCGCGATGATTCGGAGCACTCACTGGCAGCAAATTCGTAGGAGTAGTATGACAATCGAGATGACACCACGTGATCCTCCTCTTAGACTTCCTCCCGCCTTGCGACATTTTAGCATCGCGAATGACGCGACGAACGACATCTTCCGACGATGCAAAGGAAGACCGTTTTGATGTTCTACGAACAAATATCTTCGGAACTAATCACCAAGTTCCGAAATGGGTTCCAGTGACCTTGGTGAGTGGCCCGGTCACATCAATTGCGTGGACTCGCAGTTTATTGATACGGTACTGGTAATTGCAGCTGGCCTTTTCGTCTGTAGCCCTTGTGGTGCCGATAGTCATGCTACGACGATATAGGGGCGGTGTTGTTCCTCAGAATCTTCAGGAAGCTACTGCGCCTCCTCGGAGGGGCCGAGGACAATCAACGCTGCCTCTCCCTTCACATTCTCCCCCAATACGATTCCGTCCTGCCTCACAGCCAGTACAGAGGGAGGTTCCAGCTCATCCGCCGCCTCTGAAAGTACTCGTATCGAACAAAGATGATGGTGAACAATTTTTCAACAGTCCTCTGTACACCCTCAAAGCATTCGGCATTGCTACTGCTCTTGTGATGCTGGGCGCGACAACTTCTATTTGGGGAGTAATGAAAGCTCTCAATGCGCGTGATGTGAGTCTTTGCATCTCATGGCGTTTCTTTCTGGAACTTGGGCAACTTTTTCCTATAGACCAACGAGTTTGCGGAACGTCTGCGCCATGCAGTGCTGACCAAATTACCCCTCCTCTCATACCGAATATATCGACCAGCTGAACCTCACCAGGATGATGGTCATGATTCCGCGTTGACGGAAAACCCTGCTTCTGAACATGTAGAATGGAATTGGCATGAAGCAGAGAACCGCCTTAGGGAAGCGTTTGACAAGGGGGGATTTCATAGCTGGGTATCAGCTGCTCTTGTAGAGGTGGAGGCAGAAGCAACGGTCGAAAGAGCAAAAAGGGGTATCATTCAATCCCAGGAGAAGCCGACTAGTTGATAATAGCAGATCTTACTTCGCGGCGAATGATTAACAACATAGCGCGGGTGTGGTGCATGCATATATCATGGTAGGCATAACAGATGTAAGAGAAGTGTGGATCATGCAGCGGCGCGACATCCTACCAAGATGTCCAATATTTTGTATCCATAGAGCGCCAGCATCCTCTATGCAGCCTTTGCCAGGGTCTTCCTGACAACGTCTCTCCGCTGCTTCTTTGCAACCATCACGCTGAACCGCTCAAAGTCATTCAGTGACCGTCTCTTCTCCATGGCAGCACGCTTCTTGGCCCATGACGAGGACTCCCACTTAGCAATGAGACCCTCCTTCTCCACCTGCTTGCGGATGACACCAGACCCTGCGCCGCGAGGAAGTTTTGTTAGGGTGAGAGGGGTGAGGGTGAGGTGGCGGTAAGGGAAGGATTGGCGCGGGACGCCGGTGGTTGGGCCATCGATGATTGCCTATACATTGGCAGAACAATATGAGATCAGCTGAGTTTTCTGGCATATGATACCATTGGACGCACCCGGTTGTGGTCTATGATCTCAGCAATGACAGCGATCTTGCCTGCAGATGGGCCAGATTTGAGAAGGACCACTGTTGACACTTTAGCTCATTCGGCGTGGTACAAGTCTAAAACAATCGTACCTCGTCCAACCTCGACGAAACGCTTGAAAGTTGAATCCTACAAGTGAATAGGAATATTAGAATTTCATTCAATCGAGCATCCGAGAGACAATGATCGCCATATGATATGGGTGTTCCACCAATGCATCGACTACATCGGATATGTGCCACCTCCATCCATCTCAAACTCGATCAGTTTTCGTCAAAAAGAACGTTGGAAGCGGCTCAATCCTTGATCAAGGGTTCAGAGACACAAGAACGGCAACTTACAGTCATGGGGGATTATTTGAGGGTGCTCGTCGACGTCGTTGACGCTGTCGTGTAGTTGAGAATGATGTGTCGGAGTTTGCCACGGAATTTGCCGAGACGTTTATTCCGTCACAGTCTTAGATATTTACCAATATTTAACCGGAAAACCGTAGTACTGAATGTGTCACACCGTGCGTTCTATGATACGGCGTGTTCATGAAATGTGGCTTAAGACCAACCCAAGACAACACATTAAGCCTGGGATTTTTTGGGCAACGCCGCCAGGCGCTCAAAGTCAACTTGGGATGATCATGGAAAGCGGACAAAATTACTGGCTCGGTGTTAGAGGTAAAACGTACGCATTGCGAAAGCAGTTGATACAGTGGTACACGAATAGTACAGGGTACAAGAAAGTAGAATCAATCTTCTCTATGTTCTTGTCGTGGGTTCGACGAGGATCCTGCTTGGTGCTGGCACAAGTTTAAGATTTAAACCATGAAGCATGTTACGGAAGAAACACGCACCTGTCTCAGTTTTGCTAGATGAATCTTCAGTGTTTCTGCGTAGTTCTCAAACCCTAGAGACACCATGGCGTACAAGATATCCTCGCCTCCGATGGTTTTCCGCTTCTCCATTTGACATTTCTCAGCGGCCTCAGAAGTAATGAAACTTATGAACTCTGAAACACATTCCTGAACGCACTCCTTGGCATCCTTGGCGATTTTAGCGGTGTGTGGAACGGACTGTTTCATGATACGGGAGACATTTGCAATCTATCGAAAAAGGTTAGCAAGCAAATCAAGCCAGATGAATGATATTGCGCACTGGTAGGAACCGATCCTGCTCCCGGTACTCTCCCACCTCTTGGTCTGTGATGGGCGTCGGTTGTGGTGGCTCGTGCGCTGTTTCTGGGACACTACCAGAGCCGTCCTCCTGCGGCGCGATCATGGGTTGGATCTCTGACATTTCGACCGTTAAGTGGCGTTCAGCGCTAGCTGAAGAGAGTATGAAGGGCCATATCCGTCACCGCCATAATGACTTGCTGACCTTCGAAGGCGATGGAATGCCGTGAATTTCCCACGTACCCAAATACTTTCCCTTCTCGTTAGTTAACCACCATGTAAATAACTTTATCGCCCAATTTACGCCGTTACGTACTGCGCACCAGCCACTACGCATCGAAAGCATAGACGAGTATTCAGGAAACTGCCTTGAACAACACTATTAAATGATGGTTTATCCCAACCACTGTTCATAAGTAGCCACTAAGTCCTCTCCATAAGTGCCTACATCCTCTGCTTCCATAGTTCTAACATAACTAACATAAGTGTCAAGTGAATTACCCTCCTCCACAACACCCTTCGACTTTCTGACAAACCTTTCATATATTTCTTTGTCTTCAGGTTCTGCTTCATCATTGCATGCCTCTAGCAAAGCAAAGCACTGATCAACATATCTAAAAAATCAGCTTAGCCATCATCTCTATAATATCCAGACAAACCCACTTCAGATACTCTGTTTGCTCTTCGACTGGCACGTCTGGATGTAACAACCTCTTGGCAAGCGCAGCTGATGAGCGAGGATCGTCAGTGGAAGGCAGATCTGATTTCAACACCTCCTGTTTGGAGCTTAATGCCTTCTTGGAAAACTCGTGCTGTGACGAAGGATATGTGCCAATCCAACGACGAACTCCAGCCATGAGCCTGGGAAACAGTTTGCATGGAATACCATAGACTAAGTGGAATACGTACCGTGGATGGTGTGGTGGATGAGTGCTGTGAGGGAGAAATGGGCTGTAAGCGATGTCCTTGACAGTCTTCCTGTAGATGATGACAGACAAATTAGCAACAATTTTGCCGCTGTACAACACTGCTTACCCTGGTAGCTTCAAGGTGCTATTCATGGAGTACGCAAAGTGCTTTCCTAGCGAAGTAAATAAGAGTGGTCGGTAGTACTCCGCCCAAAACTCTCCGCGGACGTTGACAAAGTCACGCAACGCTGAAGAGCACTCCATCACGTCGTACAACATCTGAAGATGCTGCTTCTGGAACCATTGCTGATACTGACCACGCTTCGGAGGAAGGACCAAGCTGCGTTCAGCTGCCACGCCAAGAAAGAGATTGATTGCTGCTTGTTTGTCTGCGTCTAAAAGAACTTGTCAGTTCTGAGTGGGCGAAGTACAAGACAAGTAAATACCAAGAAGAGAATTAGCATAAAAACGGCGGATGTTTTCGATGATGTCCCTCGAGTGACTGTTCCAGTGAGGCATCCTGCGATATGTTTCTACCCGATTCACAAGTGCACTACCGGTATACTGCAGCGCGATGGCTAAACAAATATCAGCGATGCCTAACACAAGTTGCACGGCATACTCAACTATCTCCGTGGTCATGATACATTTCAGTCAGCATGTTCACCGCATCTGAATCGAATGGAAGGTTTGGACTGGCAACAACACCAAGGGCATACAACTGGTGGCCCAGAGCACGCTTCCCGAAAACAAATTGTGCTGCATTTGTACGATCCAGGCAGTCGACACAGTTTGTGCGACATACACCGTTCTGCAGCAGGATGGAACGACGGTAATGTTCGTTCTCTTCACTAGAAATGACACAATTAATATGGCATTTGAAAAAGACGCGTGTGATACCCACAAGTTGCCATTATGGAGACAATGAGCGAGTGGTTCCACACCGGAATGGAAGAAACCCGTCATTTGAATGGATACCTCAGCTATGTCCTCGAGGTAGCTTATAACATCCTGCGTCTTCCTACAGTCATATTGAGACAGCGCCGCTCCAAATCGCAGGAGGGTCGTACGTACTCTTTGTATGCCCGTGACATGTCCCAAGCCCGATAAACCATCTTATACTCTTCCGGCAGAAATTGGTTCAAATATTTGACGCATTGAGTGTACTCATCCAACAACTTCGATTCGCGTGGCTGAGGCTCCCGCCGTTTGATGAGGTTGAGGACTGTGATTGGCGCGCCGTATCGTGCAAAAAGGTCGTCGAAATGACGAGACGCAGCGACATAGAAGGGATCTACAACGCTGACTTGGCATGTGTCAAGATCAAGGTAAGTTAAAAGTCACAAAAGACGTACTTTCAATAGGTGGTCTGGGAGTCATACTAGTAGTTTCCTGTGTCCAATATATGGGAATGCTGCCCCTGTACTAAGAAGGTGCGACTGATATAAGACCATGACAGATCGCGTGATGCGTTAGCCCGCACCTGAACGTAGCTGGTATATTGAGGGCTCGGCCGACGTTGATATTCGCCTGTTGAGGGACCAGCGGGAGGAAAGTAAAATGGTGTCGTTAGTGCTTCTGATACAATTTGCTCGGTCTCAACCTCGTTTGCAACGTTTCCCTAGTAAATCCTTTAGAAAAAAGGTTGTTTATGATACTGGTTCCGTACCTCTTCATTAACACCGCGTGTCAGATATCGAGCTCCAGCATAGTGGCGCGACCGACGGGCAATAAGTGTTACAAAGACTACACGCCCAAGCACAGTGAGTTCTGGTAGCGTAATTAGCATCGCAATGCGTGTAGCGTAAACGACTGGTGCGCTTACTAGCTTGGTCTACATGTCCATGTATGAGGGGCAGTAGCCACGGACGACAGACGCTAGTGGCGGGGGAGTCCTTGAGAGGTGCAGCGATCATGTGGAAATTCCAGACGTGTCGATCATTGAAGGGCCAGCTAGTACCATTGAAACGCTCGGGCTTTGTGAGATTATTTTGAAGCGTAGAAGTGATATCGTATGAGTAACTAGGCATAATGATACCAATTAGAAAAGTTCGCAGACTTGAACATTGCCCACCTGAAGTAGAAGTTCTTCGACATGTCAACTTGCTTAAACATGTTCACAAGGCGCTGCTCCTCGGCAGGACGTTCAATCTTGTGATTGGATGGAACAGGTATCATCTCCGTGTTCTCGCAGTGGTACAAATAGTGGCCACCAAGAAGTGCCACAACAGAACGCTTTGATATGACGATCATGTACCATCCAGCGGTGAACTTTACGAATCCTTGGTCTTATGAGCAACTTACGATAAACGCACTGGTAACCAGCGTACCTGCAATGCCAAAGATTACGCGTGCCTTTCCAAGCCCACCTGATCCCTTGTTACCATCATCCAGCATCTTGAGCATATTGCTCATCTGCTTGCCGCTGTAGTCGGTGTCATCTTCGACAATGGCAACGTCACTTTGCGAGGTGCGGTCAATCTTGATAATCCGGTGGCGCGAGTCAGAGGCATTAGAGGCGACTATATAGAAGCGCAGTTTGTTCTCGTATAAAATGAACTTGTTGAACGCAGAGAACTTGTGTACCAAGTTACAATTAGCAGGGAGTGGTATTGACTTGTCGGACGACTCCGTAGCTTTGCCTTGAAACCCAGTGGCCGGGATTATCGATGAACTTGGTGGATCTGACTGTGATGCTAGTCGATCCATGGCAAGTAACTGTAAGTTACCTTCACGAAGCTGTAAGCGGCACCGGCATGAGTCTGTTGTCGATGACTAAGCACACCCCCTATTGTGCAAGTTTCCTTTAGCCATCCATGTGTGGACGATATGCCCTAGGTCTGCAGGTCAGTTCTTATCGCACCTTGCTTCAGCGGTCTTTGACGTAACTAGCGTGCTGAAATTCGCACTTTACCTGGATACCCCAATCTTGAAATTGGTGAATGGGTGAATGAAGACAATTTCGTGGTGAGTTTTCAATGTTCATGTTTTCAACACGCACGAAGGCAAACCATGACATGTTTCCTGAATGACAGCCCCGCTACAACATTGCGCCAAACTCCCAGGCGCCCGTCGTTCGCAGGCATGACGCTTCTTCACCGGACCTTCAAATGCAAACCATGCGGTGGGGCATCCCATATGGTAAGGTTCATGCAAAAAATCAACAAGCCATCAATGCACGCTCGGAAAACATCATGGAAGGCGCGGGAATGTGGAACAAGTACCGAAGCAGTAATCGTTGTGTCGTTGTTAGCCAGGGGTGCGTATTCGAGTTTGGACTTCGAGACGGTTGTGAATACTCGATCAGGTATTACGAGTGGCAGACAAAGGGCAAGTACAAGCTTCCCCACTTCACGAAACATGCCGATGGGAAGGTGATGCTTATGGCTGGACTCTATCACGTCTCAGGTGCGCATGATCCCTAATCAGCCACCACCGCCCGCCCGCCATACTGACAATTTGAAGACGAAACCTACGTTTTTGCTATAATTACAACGAGCGCCAGCAAATCACTTAGTTGGCTGCACGACCGCCAACCTGTCGTTCTTACATCCCACACTGACGTCACGAAGTGGCTCGATACTAGTTCGCATGCGTGGTCCGCCGAACTCGGCAAACTGTTACAGCCGGCTGAGGGTCTGACATGGTGTGCTCTTTTCTTCCTTGATTGCATCACATGCACTGAGTTCGGGTTATATACAGTTATCAAGTTCCAAAGGAAGTTGGAAAAGTTGGTGCCGAGTCTCCCACCTTTGTTCAGCCCGTTGCAACACGCAAAGACGGTATTGAGGCTATGTTTGCAAAGCAACGCACCAAACAGGAGGGAAATAAGGAGGGCATCAAGCGCAAGCGTAGTCTATCTCCAGTCATATCCTCAGTGAAATTCGAACCAGTCGGGAAGGAGGATGAGAGTCATGAGACAGAGGGCAAGAAGCTCAAAGTTGAATAACTGGTTGCACATAGCACGCCGCGCCTCGTATCTTAGATATCGTGCATCATAACCCTAACCCTAATCCGTATTAGGCAAGGTTGCTTGGCACTGCTTGCAGGTTTGATCTGAGCTGTTGGAAACATCACCTGGCGGCAGCAACCTGGAGGTTCCTAATGGCCTATTTCTCAAGCCCAAGGCCACAGTCCTCAAGTTCTGCCATCAAGATTGTCAATCCGGCAGAACATGATGACAAGGCTAAATTGCAGGCTAAGAGAGGTAGTACCTTCGATTGATGCAAATATCCACGCATAATTTGACCCGGTTCATCAGATTCTCCCCAGCGTCAGTGTAGAAATATTTTGATTTATGGGTAAAATCAATTCTTCAGCGACGAGGTGATATTTTAATGCGCCGTGCAGATCTTGTCGTTATCAAGACAAAGGTTGTATCTATTATCACCCGCCGGTATGTGTGGTCCCTAGTTTGATAGTATACCCCCCTCAAGGTTCTTCAGGTTGAAGGTTCAAACGATCCGTACGGAATGTTTTCGATCTTTGACTGCCTTGAGCGCTCACTATCTCTCTAGGCCACGTCCAGAGTCACCTATTCCTGCTTCGCTGTCTGCACATGCCGTCAACGCTCCCGTGTTTGTGCCAAAGGCACCTTTTCATGCCATTGCAACTCCGTCTCCAACTTCGGCATCGTCATACACTCCTTCGTAAGACATTTATGCGTTACCCGATGACTACTGACATTTGTGTAGTCCCTCGCCTTCAACCTTCTATCCAAATCATGACGAATACGATGATTATGGAGACTCTGTCTCCAATCAGGCACCTCAAACATTGGAGCATCAATTAGTCAATCAGTATCAGCAGGTGCGATTATGTCATTATATAACTCTTCACTAGGCTTATATTTATTGTAGGTGGATTATGACGACCATGCCTCACCGATGGGCAACTTTTATCAATCTCAACATGCTACGTTTGTAAGGCAACCTGTAAGCTTCTCCTGTCAATCTGTGGGAAAGCCTGTGTTACTTTTATTGTGTAGTTGGATTATCATCTATACTCACACCCTACTCCGGATGCCTTTCCCTCAACGCATTTTGTCTCTGATGTAATTCGCGAGGAGCTGCACAAACGCTCAGAAGCCTCACAACTGGTCCCACTACCCGGACATAACCTACCTGATGAACTCCAGGGGTATCACTCCCTTGCTCTTCTCGAACCTTCCGTCACAGAGCGGCGCAAGTTCTTCAGTTGGCACTCTACTGTCTATCGCGCAATCAGTTCCAACGATGGTGTATCATATGCTCTTCGTCGTGTCGAAAGTTTGTTTTAACCATGATATTTACTCCGTATCATTGACTTGCGCAGATTTCAGGTTGATGCATCAAGCTGCATTTGGAGCCATCGAAACGTGGTCGCGTATTGAGCATCCAAACATTGTCCGTGTCCGTGAAGCATTCACTACTCGTGCATTCAACGACAATTGTACGTCGGACCTTTACTCGACTTCGCTCACGCTGATAAATGTGAACCAGCTTTGGTGGTCGCGTATGAATACTACCCGAATGCGCAGACTCTCTTTGAAATGCACATCAAACAGAAGCCGCCGGTATTTCAGCATGGCCGTTTATCAGCCTTCTCAACGGCATTACCCGAGGCGACTCTATGGTCATACATGATTCAAATTGCCAGCGCTATCAAGGTAGTGCACGAAGCGGGCCTCGCAGTACGCATGATTGACCCAACCAAAATTATGGTCACTGGCAAGAACAGGTGTGCTCTATCACCTCGTATGTGATTCATCTTATATCTGCGCGCAGAATTCGCATTGGCTCGTGCGGTATTGCAGACGTTCTGATGTACGATCCCCGCCAGGACACTGCGATCGCCCAACAAGAGGACCTCGTCATGTTTGGCCGTCTTGTGTTTGCTCTCTGCTGTAATAATCTTGCGGCCATGAACACACTCCCTAAAGCACTTGACCTGATGGGTCGCCAGTACTCTACTGACGTGAAGGCTCTTGCTCTTCATTTGGTCTCTAAACCAAGTCCACACAAGGTTGGCCTTTCTCATTATCGGTATAGCCTGCATCTCATTGTTTCTCAGAGTATCACACAAGTAATCGACATGATCGGAACGAACCGATTAGTCCACGAAATGGACGATATGCACAGGTAAATGAAAGTAGATGTATGCTTGTGTCGATGCTCATGCTACCACTCAGTTCCGTCAATAGGCTTGAAGCTGAACTCATGAGCGAGCTCGAAAATGGCCGCCTGGTTCGCCTTCTTTGCAAATTTGGTTTTATCAATGAGCGACCCGTGTGCGTTTACCACTGCTCAATTCGAGCAGAACATCTCAACCTTGGTTTTAGATTCGCCCGTGAGCCTCGCTGGTCCGAAACGGGCGATAGATACATCATCAAGCTATTCCGAGACTACGTCTTTCATCAAGTGGATGAGAACGGTAATCCTGTTATCAATCTTTCGCATGTCTTAGCTTGTTTGAATAAGGTGCTCCTTGTTTATTGGGTTAGAAAAGCGCTCATTCTCTTCCTAGCTCGATGCTGGTACCGACGAGCGTATCATGCTTGTTTCCCGTGACGAACAGAGCTGTCTCGTTGTGAGTTACAAAGATGTGAAGGCCTGCATTGATACTGCTTTTGGGTAGGACCTCATTGTCTTGTCTCGTTCTCATGTGTCTAACACCCATCCAGTGATCTAGCTCGGGCATCGCGATGATGATCGATCTTAACATGCAAAAATAGGTAGAATCTGAAAAAGACGCGAAAAATACAAAATATTCTGATTTCAACTTTGGTACAATCATGGTACTTTACTGCGTTGATAGTTTTCATCTGTCTGTTCCGGACGATGATGAGCACTTTGGTTTGCCGTGTTGTCACCACCCCACAACTCTGAGGGAAAATCACGGTTGCAGTTACAATGAGTTCAGTTCACCCATGTGCCAGAGCACTTGTACGCTGGCGGCCTTGTCAGTTGCAACACGCATGGCGACTACAAAATTACATGCCAAGCAATGCTTTCTCAACGTCGTCGGTGCTATCAGGCAATCGAGCTATAGTCTACGATGCCAATGGTGACCCAGCTCGCGTCCTGTCTGCATTCTCCTTCCCTGATCTGCCATCTCCGCCTCCAAACACCGTAAACATAAGGCTTCTGCTCGCACCCATCAACCCCGCAGACATAAACGTCATTGAGGGCGTTTACCCCGCGAAACCAGAGCCTGATGTCTCCCTCTCCCAGGCTAAGGGTCACCCGCTATTCGTGGGGGGAAATGAGGGCCTCGGCAAAGTGATGGCTATCGGCGAGGGCGTGGTCGGTCTGCGGAGGGATGATTGGGTCGTTATGACCAAGGCTCAGAGCGGAACATGGTCGTCAGCGAAGAATGTTGCCTTGTCAGATGTCCTCAAGGTTCCCAAGCAGGGTCTGTCCGAGGCTCAGGCTGCTACTATCACCGTACGTCCTCACTCTTCATTATCAGACTACTTTTCTTACTTCAGTACCGTTGGTGAAGGTCAACCCCCCAACAGCTTACAACATGCTGCACGACTTTGCCCAACTTGTAGAAGGAGACTGGATCGTGCAAAATGGTGCGAATAGCGCCGTATGTATGGGGTTTCCTTCGTGAGCTGGCGGCAATCCTTACCCCAGTCTGTTTCTCAGGTCGGTCAAGCCGTGATCCAAATCGCAGCTGCCAAGGGGTACAAGACTATCAACTTCATTCGTGACCGGTGAGTCATAATTACCACACGTACGGGCCTGGCTCATCCAACTACACTGCACAGTGAGGATGTCAAATTGCTGAAACGACATCTGGAATCACTGGGTGCAACGCACGTCGTGACATACGACGAATTATCTGACAAGTCCTTGAGAGTGAAGATCAAAACGTGGACTATTGGCAAGGTAGCAAATTCTTCATCTTCCAGTTCAACAAACTGAGTAGTATTAGGATATCCGCCTTGGTCTCAACTGTGTAAGCGGAAACACGACCACCCTCATGGCCCGACTACTTGGGAACAATGCGCATCTTGTTTCATATGGGGCGATGTCCAAGGCACCTCTTTCACTTCCAACGTCACTCTTTATTTTCAAAAACCTTACTTGCCATGGGTTTTGGCAAAGTCGTTGGTATAGCGATAAATCTCTAGAACAACGCCAGGAATTGCTTGGGACGCTGACTGCCCTCATGCGAGACGGGAAGGTACGGAACGATGCTTGTATTACTGATCCATCTCATCTCGGCGATCCAGCTTCAGGGCCCTGACCATGAAGTTTTGACTATTGGCGGGACGGAGAGTGACGCCAGTGCGTCAGAAAAGATCCGTGACCTCGTAGCACGCCTAGGGCAAGGGATGTATGGGAAGAAAGTACTCCTGAGGGTCGAAGAAACTTCATGACATGGGCTGATGCCCCTGTCCACTGCAGCTGTGCCCGGTTGATCGTTGCCGTCTGCCATTCCACTAGATAAGACTTACCATATGCCATAAATGATGAGGCCCCAGTGTCATAGCCATTATGATATTTTCCGTGTACAAGTTCTAAGCCCGGATGCTGAGAATTGAAGTTGGCTTCCTCATTTGGGCAGACCCTTTGGAAAGTTGCTGACCGTATCACGTTCTTCAAGGTCAATTGTTGTGGAAGCCATTCCCATCTCCCCAGGCGCACAAGGGCTTGTCTCTGTCGCCCATCAGAGCAGTTCCACAAAGCTTACAGCTTTCGGTTTCTAGCATGGCGCAGAGTTCATCCAGCGTCCAGTCTAGTCCCTATAGTTCACAACGGAGACATGCTTCCAAACACCGTTTCTTCGTGGTTGAACTGTCACAAGCCCTTTTTGACTTCGTGATTCGACTTCTTCCAGCCCAAGAAGAGATGGCTGTAAAGGAAGATGTCAGGAAACTCCTTGAGAGGTTGATTCGCACAATCGAACCTGACAGCCGACTGCTATCATTCGGAAGCACGGCGAACGGCTTTAGCCTTCGCAACTCAGGTGAGCTTGGAATAGCTTGTCTCTTGCTCGTAAAGGCTACAGTTTACTATAGATATGGATCTATGCTGCCTCATCGATTCCAACGAGCGTCTGTCTGCATCAGACCTGGTTACGATGCTTGGCGACCTCCTAGAACGCGGTTAGTTGACACTGGAAATACGTGTCGACGTTCATTTACCGTGCTACCAGAAACCAAGTTTCACGTCAAACCACTACCTCATGCACGTATACCGATCGTCAAGCTCTCATTAGATCCATCTCCTGGACTACCACATGGTATCGCTTGCGATATCGGTTTTGAGAATAGACTCGCCCTGGAGAATACAAGGTTGCTCATGTGCTACGCTATGATCGATCCCACGCGTGTGCGGACACTAGTGCTCTTCCGTGAGTTCAATCACGGATTATCAACATTCTTCGATGATTCAACGGCTCTGTGATAGTCAAAGTATGGAGCAAGCGGAGGTAGGGATCTCCAGTTATCCGATGTTTTCGCGTTTTCTCATTGTTTCGAGCAGAAACATCAATTCTCCGTACCAGGGGACACTATCGTCCTACGGCTACGTTTTACTTGTCATATATTTCCTCATACATGTGAAGAATCCGCCTGTACTACCGAATTTACAGCAAATGCCTCCTCTACGACCGATTTCTCAGGTATGCAGACCATCCTTACATATCCGTCATGATATGAATTGGTTTCAGGAGGACACCCACATTGGGGGGCATAATACTTGGTCGGTCTTGGCTATCATCACCTCGAGGCGTCCCTAACTCCACGCTGCAGGTTTTTTGACGACATAGAACTTCTACGCCAGCGATGGCATTCATCTAATACCGATAGTGTGGCTGATTTGTGAGTCATTTCTCAATCGCTTCGTGGTTTAGAGCTTGGATTGATCTGTAAACAGGTTGATTGACTTCTTCCGATATTATTCTCGTGATTTTACCTACAATACAGGCGTTGCTTCCATTCGAGGAGGCTTATTGAAGAAGGAGAGCAAAGGGTGGCAAAACGAGGCAAGTAGCCAAGCATCCTTGCGTACTTTTACGTGTTGATGGGCTATGCAGCTGGCAGCCGGCCGATATAATGACTCCAGAGAGCGAAATCGGTTTTGTATAGAGGTACGCGAACGGTGATACTCGTCCTTTGATTGGTCTCAAGTTCTCCGTTAAACAGGATCCGTTTGAGATCGACTTCAACGTTGCCCGATGTGTAACAAAAGAAGGGCTTTATCAGGTATGTTAGCTTTCAGATATCGTAACTTTGCTTATCGATGGCGCCAGATTCGTGGAGAATTCATGCGCGCGTCTAGGATTCTTGCGATGCGCCCTCGCGCCCTCGTCGCACTTGCTCAACTGTGTGAAGAGAAAGGTGAAGACCCGCAAACGACGTCACCTCCATCTGTCTTCGTCCCGCCCCGCCTCTCCTTTCCTCCCCAGACGCCATACACCGTTGGTAGTAACTCCATGAGACCCAAGGGTGCACCCGCTGAGCGACTTTCACCCCAACCTGAGTTCTTTGAGCCTGAAAATCGACATTCGGGCGATAGTTGTGTTCCATCTCGTACCCCACCCGAGCACATGGCACCAAAAAGGACCCAGTGGACTAGCCCGCCCCCACCAGAGGCTCCGGCTGCTCACCACGCCATATTTGAAGATCAGCTTGACCAAGGTCTTGCATTGGCAACGTCTTCGACAATGGCGCGGGAGGCTGGGAAGCCAACATCATCTCCTGAACGTTTTGATCTCCTCAGCGATGAAGAGCGTCGATCGGATGCTACCGAGTCCGACGAAGTGCAATCCGTTCAGTCTTTTACTGAAGGATCACATGCAACTCCCTTAGCATCCACGTCCTTTACCGAATCCCCAACGTCTGCTGTTGGACCTGGCATCCGAGGCAGGGTGCCCTCGAGATCCTCGCGTCCCAGTGACAACAAAGTGGTCCCACAGGCCACGAACGAGGCCACCCTAATTGCTTATAAAGCTGAGCTCCTTCGTCGTTCACACTCTGGCCCTCCAAATGGCAAGTCTAATCGTTTTTCGTGGCCCTCTGCCACATCCATTACATATACTCCTACATTGGGACCGTCGATATCAACGTCACAATCCTCCCGCTTGCATGTTCCTGACACGTCTGCTTCGACCAACACTGTATTCTATGAAACCACGGGCACGCCGCCGCGGTTTCCCACATACCCGTTACCCGCACCTGCACCATCTCACCTGTCATCTAATGTGCCATTTTATATGCGAAGCTATCTTGACCAAACCGCTAACAATACCGCTACAATCGATATCTCCAGAGACGGTCCATCGTCATCACTCTCTCAGGCGCCATTCTCACATTCACACACACATACGCCCTCCACTGCTACCATCACCTCCCGCGTCCAACTTATATCACGACATCCTTCAGGCTCGCCGCCACATTCGCCACTGCGCAATAACATGCATGGACGTATGGGGATGGTATGCGGGCCTGGAAGTGATTCATCTTCGCCGACATCGGGAAGTTGCTCATCGTCTCCTTCACCGACTCTTGTGCACCAGCACCAGCATGCAGTTGATGACTTTACACGATACAACACGTTCAAGATGGTTGCTCCTCGGCTGAGACGCATTCGTGCGGATCCAGCGACAGTGGATCTTACACCTGATGATGCTTTGCGATAGCGCGAGGCTTGGATCGATCGATAGACATTACTTACACGTGCTTACATAGCCCTCGCTTTGACCATACCAAGATTCATCTCCTATTTGCTCTCGAGCGGTCACATTTAGTTGTACAAACAGTAGAGGGATACATGGACAACTGAAGAGGAATCTACTCCTGAGCTACGAAAGGGTTTGCAATCTCTTCTGAGCCGTCTACGGGACTGAGGAGGGTGATGGTGGGTCCCCGAAGGACTACGAGGTTCAACATACGGGTTTGAGGTTCTGGCTCTGGAGGGCGACTGTCAGCGGTGTGTAAAAGAGGGGTCCTGATGGCAGCACCATTAATTTGTTCTTCGACCCCGTCAAGGACGAGATTGAGCAATTGATCATAACCCTTGAGGATTCCAGTCACTGAATGAATATGAGACGATGATCGATTATGTTAAAGAACTAGCTTACCTTCTCTTCCACCAGTGAATTTGACCCTTATTCTCTCGTTGACGTACTTGGACAAGTCGAGGATGGCTTCCCGCTTGCCTTTACTTGAGTCTTTCCAACATGAGGAGCCACTGAAAATGAGAAAAGTGACTCACTTTACATCAGATGAAGGTGGAATTGGTCTACCACGAGGTGGAGGACCACCTCTAGGGCCTCTGGCTGGAGCACGACCCTAGTATTGAATGAGATTGATTAAAGTGAAAAAGACATTGAATCGTACGCGATCTGCCATTGAAAGTGATAGCACAGGCTAAGCTTGGGCTAAAGCTTAAGCTTGGACTGTTTGCAGGTTGTAGTCAACAAAACACAAAAATTGAAAAGCCGCCAAGGGTTTCTTCATCACTCTCGACGTTAAAGCTGATCAAAATCCCATCTCTCTTTTAAACGACTTGTCACGCTGCCATCATGAACGCCAGCGCACTCCTTGCTAATACCCTATCTCCAGGTAAGCATATTTTCAATCACTGCTCATTCAAAAAAGTCAATATCTCCCTTTCAAAGATGCTGCAACGCGTCAAACTGCCACTCAGCAACTCGAGAGCGCTTCTAGGGAGAACTACGTATGTTCAATCACCCTGAGCCTTTACCGTGCTCACTCCTTTTAACAGCCAGTGTACATGTTGATGTTATCAGATGAGCTACGCAACGAGAACTCTCAAATTCATACACGCAATGCTGCTGGTCTTGCACTCAAAAATGCTCTCTCTGCCCGTGTACGTAAACGCGTGAATCCTCACCTGTCATCACATTCAAACCATCTTCTATAGGATGCAACAAGGCAGGACGAGTACTCTGCAAGATGGATGGCCCTCGATGTCGATGCCAGGCAGAAGATCAAGGAGGCTTCCCTTTTAACTCTTGCATCTCCTCAACCAAGAGCAGGCGCAGTCGCAGCCCAAGTCGTTTCTGCCATCGCAGCAGTAGAGTTGCCCGTCGGTCAATGGCCAGATCTCGTCGAAATCCTTCTCGGTTTTATCAACACGTCTGATGACACAAATTTGAAGATCGCCACCTTGCAAGCTATTGGTTATATCTGTGAAACCATAGTACGTCTACTTTTGTGCCGCTCCACCATCTTCCCTCATCTAGCCCTACAGAAACCGGAGGTCTTGGCAGTGAGGTCGAACGAGATTTTGACCGCTGTCATCCATGGCGCTCGCAAGGAGGAGCCATCGTCAGAAGTTCAGCTTGCTGCAGTCCATGCTCTGTTTAACTCCCTGGAGTTCGTACGGGACAATTTCGACCGAGAAGTACTCATTTCTCATTTCTCTGGCGTTTGTTTGCTGACGCGTATCAGGGAGAGCGAAACTACATCATGCAAGTCGTCTGTGAAGCTACCCAGAACCCGTCAGTATCAGTTCAAGTCGGCGCTTTCGAGTGTTTGGTCAAGATCATGGCATTGTACTACGACAAGATGGCATTTTATATGGAACAAGCCTTGTTCGGCGTAGGACCACTTGTTTATTCTCCCCCAAGTCCTCCTGACGGAACATACTTCCAGCTTACTGTCATGGGCATGAAGCATTCTGATGAACGAGTCGCATTGCAGGCCGTGGAGTTTTGGACCACCGTATGTGAGGAAGAAATTGAGCTTGCCCACGAGGCACGAGAGGTACGCGCCATCCACATTTACTGTTCAAACCAATCACGGTATCTCCCCAGGCTGCCGAATACGACGAGCCACCTGAACTGGAATCAAAGCATTTTGCCAAGGTTGCCCTGCCGGAAGTAATCCCGGTTCTTCTTAACCTCCTGACCCAACAAGACGAAGACGCCGACGAAGGCGAATGGAACCTGGCCATGAGCGCAGGCACTTGTCTCAACTACATGGCCCAAGCTGTCGCGGATGCTATTGTTCCCGCTGTCATCCCCTTTATCGAGGCACACATCAAGGCTCAAGACTGGCACCAGCGCGAAGCAGCCGTAATGACGTTTGGCTCCATTCTGGACGGTCCTGATCCCCAAGTTCTCACCCCTCTCGTCAACCAGGCGCTTCCCCTCCTGATCGGCATGATGAACGATGAGAATCTCCATGTGAAAGACACTACAGCGTGGACGCTCGGACGAATTTGTGATCTTCTAATTGTAACGATCAAGCCCGACATACACCTTCATCCTCTTATTTCGGCGCTCGTCAACGGTCTTTCGGATCGCCCGCGCATAGTGACCAACTGCTGTTGGGCGCTCATGAACCTCGCCGATCAGATCGGAATCTACCTCGATGATCAAATTACCTCCGCTCCTGAGAGTCCGCTCTCTCCATACTTTGAGGGCATAGTAAGCGCCCTTCTGAGGGTTACCGAGACGTCAGTCCTTTTATGTTCACGTGATCTCCACCCTGATGTTGTTTATAGCACCGCAAACGAATCCAACTTCCGAACATCTGCATACGAAGCCATCACATCCTATGTCTCCCATTCGACTACTGACTGTATTTCTGTGGTGCAAAACACCGTCATTGCGATTTTGCAGAGAATGGAACAACTTCTCAATATGCAGGTGCATTTCTTCCCTGCATTGCTTTGGGTTGCATCTCATGTCCGTTTTTAGAACCAGATTGTCGGCGTTGACGACCGTAATAACTGGAATGAGCTGCAGAGCAATCTCTGCAGCGTTGTCATCGTAAGCCATCGTGTTCGTTTTTTTCGCGTTGAAGCTCATACATCCACAGAGCGTTATTCGGAGGCTTGGCGCGGGTATTCAACCGATGGCAGATCGCATCATGACCCTCATTCTCCAGCTCATCCAAGGAGCAGGAAAGACGTCAACAGTGCTTGAAGACGCTTTCCTTGTTGTTGGATCTCTAGCTGCCGGTACGTTTCCCCTCCGATCGTGTCCGCCCTAATATTGAGGTCCTTCGCCAGCACTGGAAGCCGGATTCGCACCATACATTCAAGCCTTCCTGCCATTCCTGTATCCCGCCCTCAAAGCACACGAAGACACTCAGCTGTGTATGGTCGCCGTCGGCATCATTGGGGATATCTCACGTGCACTTGGTGATCAGAGCGCCCAGTACGCAGGCGCGTTCATGAACGTTTTACTCGAGAACCTGCAGAGCAACGTTCTTAATCGCAATGTCAAGATATCAATACTATCGTGCTTTGGCGATATCGCGCTCGCTATAGGACCTGCGTTTGATCCTTATTTGAATACGACTATGGACGTGCTGAGACAAGCAGGCTCTGTGCAACCTAACCCTGTAAGCTGGTTTATGGACTTCTGGGTCTGTTCAGTCCTGACTGGTGCTCGCTAGCTCGACTTTGATCTCATGGACTATGTCGCCCAACTACGGGAAGGAATCCTAGAGGCATACACCGGCGTCGTCACTGGGTTCAAGAACACCGAGAAAGGTTTGCATCTTCCATTCAGACTCATCTTGCCACTCACAATCGTTCCTAGCACCCGCACTACTCCCTCACGTGCCCAGCATCCTCGAGCTCGTCCACCAATGTCTAGCCGACGACGAAAGATCTGACTCCGTCGTGAAACTCTCCTTTGGCCTCATCGGCGACCTCGCAGACTGTTTCCCCAACGGCCAGATCAAAGAACACCTGCTTGAGGAATGGATCGCACATGAATTCCGCAGTAAACGCGGTATGCAGCAAGAGACGAAGAAGACGCTGCGGTGGGCCCGGGAAGTGAGTGCCTATCTCATCTCTTGTCTCAATAAAACCAACACTAAGTTCCCCCCAGATGATCAAACGCGCGACCGCATAGACGCCCCCTCCCACTCTATACACATCTCATCCCTTGCACGCGAATCTATCTCTCATTCTCTCTAATTCTCTCTATCACTTTGTTCTACATCATCCCGTCAATTCAATCGCCATCTGAAGGAGGCACATGGATATCATTTTTGCATCTGCATGTATAGAAGACGGTATTACTGGTATCTTTCTGTTCTTTGTTTCTCCAACGAACTCAAAAGCTCTCGTTGCTGGAGGTGTCGCAAGCAAGAGTCTGTTTTACATAACCGGTTTTGCGCCCCTCGCCTTTTGTATCCCTTACCGAATCCTCTTCCTATTCCACAATTAGTTATCATTCCTTCGAGTAATCAGAATCAGATAGGCATCGTTCATGAAGCTTTGTGTAATACAAGATGAGTACAAGGAATACATACATAGCGATAAGATTGAAATCGAAAGAAAGCAACAAAGACGAAGACACAACGAATCTAAAGCGATACAAACAGGATATAGTTCAAAGTCGACTCTCCAACAACACGGTACTCTCCCTCCTCCATCCCAACGCACCACGCCCAAACGCAGCTTCAAGAGCCTCATCGATAGTCCTCACAAAGAAAAATTGCATCTCCCGACGGACTTCCAGAGCCACGTCATGTTCTACATCTTTGCGGTTCGCCCACGGTAGGATCACCTTGCGGATCTGTGCGCGGTGCGCACCGAGCACTTTCATTCGAATTCCGCCTACGGGCGTCACTCGCCCGCGAAGCGTGATCTAAACAGAAATCAGGACGGGCTTCGTGTGTAGTATCTCAGGGCACGTACCTCTCCTGTCATAGCAATGTCCTTCGGAACACATGCCCCGCTCAAAAGAGACACAAACGCGCATATCTGGCCGCACCTCAATCAGCCCCTCCCCCGAAAAAAAAAAAACAAGAAAACGCAAAACGCACCATAGCAATTCCCGCACTCGGCCCATCCTTCTTCTGCGCCCCAGCAGGCAAATGCAAATGCACATCAATCACATCCGGAACCTTCAGGGGATCAACCCCCCTCCCAGCCGTAATCCCCAACTCAAAAGCATGCGTCTTCACCCAACTCAACGCGATCTCCCCACTTTCCTTGATCACGTCCCCCAAGCTCCCCGTAAGCTTCAACCTCCCCGTCCCTGGAACAGCGGTGCTTTCGACGGGTAGGATACCCCCCTCGCCCATACCGGTAACTACGAGCCCGTATACGACGCCCCGTTTTTCTTCGCGGTCGCGTTCTTCCGTGTCCCAGCGGGGTATACCAAGGATCTTTTCGAGTTCGTGGGGTTCTACGGTTGCTCGCCATTCTTTCGTGTTCTTGTTCCCGTCCCCTTTCTCATCCCCGATCTGCTTCGCGTTCCCCTCCCCTCCCACCGCACTACCATTTCCCGCATCAAGCCACTCAGCCCACTCCACAGCCTTAAACCTGACAACAGCACCAATCGCACGCTCCAGACTCCTAACGCCCGCTTCACGCGTATACATCGTCGCAACATGCAACAACGCGTCGTCGTTCAGCGTTAATTGAGAATCTGATAGTCCATTGGCTCGGATTTGCTTTGGGAGGAGGAAGCGTTTGGCGATGTGCATTTTCTCGTCGTATGTGTATCCTTGGACGTGCATTAGTTTCGTTGTGGTGGTGGGTGATGGTGGGGAGAGCTCACCTGATAATTCAACCACCTCGCATCGATCGAGCAAAGGCGCAGATATCGTTTCTAGTGTGTTGGACGTGCATATGAAAAGCACCTGACTGAGGTCTATAGGTACATTGATATAATGATCCTGCACCATCCTCCGTCAGTCAAATCCACCGCCAAAAAAAAAGAAACGAACGTTGAATGAATGGTTTTGTTCAGGATCGAGAACCTCAAGAAGGGCAGCAGCAGGATCGCCGTGGAAATTACTATGTCCCACTTTATCCACTTCATCCCTGTTTGTTCAACGTCATAAGCCATCCCTCACCATTTGCAGAGAAGCTTACAATAAGATCACGGGATCGTTTCTGCCAGCTTTGCGGAGAGCTTGGACGATAGAGCCTGGTCCGGATGCCACGTATGTTCTCCGGTGTCCGCTGTTAATCAAATCGAACTAAGCTGTCGAGCAAGGTGAAATAGGAGGATACGGACCGGATCTCTGCTTCGTCCCGAACGCCGCCTAGTGATATCCGCTGAAATGGTCTTCCCAGAGCCTTTGCAATTGATTGTCCAAGAGAGGTTTTTCCTGTTCCGGGGGGACCGACGAACCTGTGGACTATTCGACGGTTATACGCATGATGTATGAGATGGACCCACAAGAGTATTGGTCCCTTTATGCCCTTGTTCTTCGTAGGTGGGGTGGAAACAGCGCCAGGGGAAGCATCCGTTGCGGGATTATCCACCTGAGTCTGAGCTGCATCTGCGATGGCGCGCAAACGCACGACTGCAAGGTATTCCATGAGTCTGCGTTTTATCTGGTCGAGGCCGTAATGGTCTGCGTCCAGTTGTGCGCTAATAAAGAGTGAGCGGAGAACAAGGTGTTTAGGCGCGACCTACCGTGCTCTGGTGAGGAAACTGTGGTCCTTGAAAACATCAAGAGGGGTAGTAGTGGAATTTGATGGCCATGGCACGGACGTGAGCCATTCCAGCTGTACTGCACTGAGTATTGGTCGTTGATATGGTGACTGGACTCACGTATGAGCGAATGACACCATTCTCGACGCTTCCCTGAGGAATCCTCTTCAATCTGCGCCACTCGCGGACGCCGACTTTGCGTTCCTCTGAACCAACGTCTAGAGCTTCAATCTTGCGGCGTAAATCAGCGAGGTCATCTGCATCTGCTTGGTCGTCGTCGTCCAACTCGCTTATAGCACCGCCTGTACCGAAGCCAGGACCGGCAGTAGCAGGAGAGCTATGTAAACTATGAAGCTCGCGTTGAATGGCTGCTAATTGCTGACGGAGAAAGTATTCCTTTTGTTGGCGGGAAAGAGACTCGTCTACAGCTGATGCGATCTTCTTTGAGACTTCTTGAATGGAAGACTGTTTGACGAAAAGTTCTGTAGCGCAGCGGAGACGTTCTTCTACGTCTGTAGCAGCCAGGAATGCTAATACAGAAGTATTAATAAATGGAGGCGAGAAACGAAAGCTACTGACCGAGTTTGTCTGGATATTGGGGGGATACTGCAGCTACGAGGACGTCTGCCATCCAAGCCGCGCGTTGTTCTGAAATGTCCTCTACTATTGCAGCTACTCTTAGCCAGTCGTCCTTTCGCTGTGGCTGAAGAGAGTCCTTTGCAAGACGATCGAGGAGGATGAGAGCAGCGTCTTTGAATGCTTCGACTGTGTCTCTTGAAGGTGTTCCTTCAGAAGAAGAATACACGACATTGTGAATAGGAAGACACTCTAGTTGGTCTATTTGAAGTGGAGAAGGGAGACGAATGCGAGCGACGCCGTGGAGGGAGAGCAAATATTGCTGAGTAAGGTTTCTTGGTCTTACAAGACGCGCTACTCTTGCGGCAGTTCCGTATGTAACTTCGGAAGGTGAGTCGGGAGCGGGAAGTGGAATTGCAGCGAGAACTACATCTGAATCATCCAAGAGTGAGAGAATAGCATCAGCGAGCGAACGACTGATGGGAAGCGTAAGTCGAGCGGTTGGTAGTAAGATTAATGGATGAGGAAGTAGAAGAACTGGAAGTTTAGGTGATCCCATCACTGTCGTCGTCGTCGAGCTTGTTGTCTAATTGATATCGTCGTCGTCGCCTCGTCGTGTGACGGGGTTAACCCGTGTCCACACCCACAATTCACGTGACTTATCAAAAGTCATGTGATCACGCGTTCAAAATGAACCAAGTGTTGTTCGAATTGAACCAAGAGAAGCTCGACGCCGTCGCCATCGATGTGGTCGAAAATCAGCAGCGCGCTCAAGCCGAACAAGGACGTCGACCAAGACCTACCAACAGATGTTCTATCAAGAGTCTACGAGCAACATCCAAACCTGTCCGTATTTCACGAACAACCAACTTCCAAGAAATTCGGTCTACCAAAGAAAGTCAGATCACATCTTCACTTGAGATCAAACAGTCAGTCATTTCAATTCCATTGGTTCGTATTCTGACCACTTAAACAGGCTCACAAGTGTCTCTCACTCGCGGTTCATCAGACACAGTTCGCGAATCAAGTCGTCCCTCCCTCGACCTAGGCAGCGTACGTTCCATTCTTCGCGATCCAAAGACACCAGGAACTGGCCAAAATGTCCGTTTCTTCTCTCGCGATGCACATAAATCTATCAGCCCGGACGCTTCAGCTTCGACATCCGAACCGTCGCCAATCTCATTCGCAGACCGGCTCGCACGCGTAGCTCGTCCATCTGCAATGGAGGTCTTTGCAGAACAAGATACTTCCAATCTATTCAACTTGGGCCCTGGAATCGAAATTCCACCAATCCTAGACACAGCCATCGAACTACCTGAAGCATTCCCTCAATCTTCAACTCCCTTTAGAGCCATCTCGGAAATAACAATCGACCCTTCATTCGCCGTATCCCCCACAACCTCTACCTTCTCAGATGAGATAAGCATCCCCCCAACATCCCCTCCCCCTCCCATACGAAGCCGCTCCCGCGCACTCAGTGATACCGTCTTCCAAACAATGCTCAGAAAACACGCACCAGAAACAGAAATCAACGACACCTCGGGTCCTTCACTCGTACTCGCTCCAGAACTACCAGACCCATTCCGCGCAAATGCCACAACCTATTACACTCCAGGAACAATAATTCCACCTACCCCTCCCCAACCAACCCACTCCCGCACAGCTTCCAAAGACGAAGACATCATCTGGAACCTCCGTACCCAACTAGCGCTATCACAAGAACTCTGCGCACAGTACGAAATTGATCTGGGAGCGAGAGACGAACTCGTTCAAGCTCTCACCCAACGCGCAGAAGTAGCCGAAAAGGAAAAAGAAAAGAGCAGAAACGTCTTGCGCAGCTGGAAGAAGAAAGCAGGTGAACTCGAGCGCATGTGTCGCACCCTCGAAGAAGAAGTCGATACCTCCCGACAAGAAAGCATGGAGCGCAGCGTCATGGACGAAGCAAGCGGGGAAGCCCTCCGCATGCTCCATCGTCAAATATCACAGCTTGAGCGCGAAAAGGAGGCATTGCAGGACCATGCAGATACTGCTCACCTACGCGATCAGCTCCATGAGAAAGACGCAGAACTCGACAAACTGCGCGAGGAGATGAAAGGCCGGGATGATGCAGAACGCGTCTTGCGTGATGGGATGCGCGAGGCTAAAGAACAGATGGATAACCATTCTGTGAGGTCTTCGATGGCTGAGGAAGCTCTCGTCATAGCAAGCGAGGAGGAACGAGTGAGGCATCAGACCATCGAATTCACAT
>QFEX01000738.1:4428-23896 GCA_003316505.1 Suillus alpinus
AGCGGTAAGGGTCAAGGGTAGTCAAAGGAAGTCATACATGCGGTAGTCGCATTGTCAGAGATAAGGGTGCACGAGGTTCAGGGTCAACGGGGATCAAGAAGTGAAGGGTCCAACATGAGATGTCCATGAGGCCGAGGATCAGGGGTCAACGGGGATCAAGGAAGCGGTGTAGCTTCTATCACAGAAGGTCGGAAATGCATCAAGCATGATGACACAGTGAAGGTGTGACGTCGTGAAGAGGTGAAAGATGGAAAAAAGGATAGGGGCCTCATGTTGCTGTAACAGTTTCCGTCTTGCTCGTATCGATCACCAAGTAGAGTTTTCTGCAGCCTGCTACAAGCCAGGCACTGTCGCACCGGTCAGTGTTAGTACACACCGCTTCATCTAACAAAGGACTCTGCAATATACCAACGTCGATATGCTTGTTTGAGTGCACCAGTCGTCAGTGTTCGATGTCCGTATTGCCGCCCACGATGGAAGACAATGAGCCTCAAACTTTGTTGCATCCAGTCTGTAGACCGATCATAATGATCCTACTACTAGTAGTATGTGCACGCTAACGTCCCAATTGTAATTTTAAGTAACCAATCGGGCTAGCTCCTCCCCATTGCGTAAATGCAGGCTCCTTGGATGCTGAGTGGCGTATTATCGCTAAGCACAAGGCATAAATCATAAATCATGGTATAGATCCGGTGTATATTCTGGTATATTAGGCCAGGTCTGAATAGGAGAGACCATGAGATACAAGTTATACAGCAGTCGACAATAAGAACAAAAATATAATGCCAATCTAACATACATCAAAACTTTGTCGATATGTGTATAATAACACTACAAGTTATCAAATTTTGATGCCCAATAATCACGATTGTACCGTCTCATGTCAACATAGTCAGGCTGTTCAATGTCCCAATTAACAGTCGTGACCACTCCCTTAAAACCTTGCACCTGATCAGCGCTTAAATTTTCGCACTGTGCGAGTCGGAGGGCCTGTATGCAGACACCATGTTGGGCTCGCGTTTTTATGACATCCCGAAGCTTTTCAGGTTCTTCATCCTTGAAAGGGGCTGCTTCGACTTCTAGAGCATGGAGGGAGGGATATGGTATATCTGATTCCTGTTCGCCTTCGTTGATCGTGAGTGCATCGATGAAACCTCCAATGAAGGTGCTGTTTATATGGATAATTTCGACCTCCGGGAGGAAGGCAGACACAGCGCGCCAGAAATCTCTCTTTGGACGATGAAAATCTGACCCATAAGAGAATTTTTGAATCTTGTTCTGCGTGACAAGCCGACATATATCAAATATGATGTTGGCTCGACTTGATCCCATATCTCGTAGGTGAATTGAATTGAGAGTCGTATGTCATCGTCAAGAGTATCCCAGGTGTCTGGTAGATTCATCACCGTCGACGTGCTAAACTGGACACAAAAAGAAGGGATTGAAAAGTCGATGACGCGCATGGACCGAAAGACGGAACCAGTCCTATCAGGATACCTGTCCATGGCCGAAAACAGATGATTAAAGTCTTGAAGGCCTCTAATTTCAGTGAGCTGTAGAGCGATCTTGGCATTGACGGGAATGGATAGTTGCGTGAAGAGAGATGTGGCAGTTTGGATCGAGGCGGTACCTAGCGCTATACTTTTCAACCGAGCTAGTGACACTTTGTCGCGGAGCTTCGTTCCGTCGGAAACTATGGGCAGCTTCTCAAGTGTAAGATGCTCCAATGCAGGCATACGTCTCAGAGCTGACAGGAGCTCTGACAGGGTAGTAGGATAGGAGGTTGTTCTTCTGATGCATAGGCTTCGAAGCCCGCTGAAAATATGCGCTGTCCAGCTTAAGCTAAACTTCCCAAGTTCAACACTCCGAAGTCGAGGTGCTCGTTCTTGAAATATGTTGCTTGAAATGAGCCTCAATCTGGGATCACTGGCATGAAAGGGCTTCAAGTTGTAGAATTCAAAAACTTCAAGCAATGGTGCGGGTTGTGATGATAACAAGCGGATGATATGCTCGACATCCGATGACGGTGAGGAAAATCGGAGGACTTTGATTCGAGGTAGTTGTGACAGGACTGGCTCCAAGCAATCTTGTAGCGAGACCTGAGTTTTGTACGTGACAACCAAAGGAGCGTCCTTTGACCTCTCAAGCATGATGCCTAGACAACGAGGAGAGGAAGAACAGATGAATGTCCAAAGAGCTGGGCACTCGAGAGCGACTATGCGCCAGTGTCTGCAGACGTGTGTAACTGCTAGACAAGCAGGGACATCATTGTTTGCAGATTCATCGAAACACTTCTCTTCTTCAAAGAATTCGAAGACAATCTCGAGAATCTCAGTTGGAAGGCGAGATATGGGGACCAGAGCATTCCTGCGAGAGCGAAGGACACGCATGGACTCAGCTAATATAGCAAGGTCGATGTCGATGTCAGCGGTTGCGCATACAGACGTAACATCGGCCAGGGGAGAGGATATCACCTATAGAAGTTTCCGCAAGTCTCAGACACGTGCTTCGATGTAAGATCAAACTAGATGATACAGGGAACCCGTTGCAAACGCGTAGAGTACATAAAACTAACTACACAGTATGTAAACCGATGATTTAAGGTTTAAGCCACTCGTATACAGTAATCGGAAAAGTCCGGATCACGTGTCGAGCTCGTCTAACACAAACTTAATCCAACATCACCGCCATGGAGGACCTGTGTGGCACAGTCGTCAGTTGAGTGCAGCCCAGTTATCTGCGAGTGTTACCTGTCATGGTTCAACAGGCAGGTTTCACAATTCCTGCGAGAGTCAAGGACGCGCATGGACTCAGCTAATGCAGCAAGGTCTTTGTCAATGTCAGCGGTTGCACTTGTGGACGTAACATCGGCCAGGGGAGAGGACATCATCGCCATGGAGGATCTGTGGGACGGAATCGTCAGTTGAGTGTAGACGAAACCTCAGTTAGCTGCAAGCATGTCTTACCTCTCGTGGTTCGAGAGTCAGGTTTCACAAATCAGTGTTTGCTACGGATTCGAACAAGGATTCAGGTATAAGAACAATGGCAGTGTCGCACAGATCTATATCCAATAGATATTGTCAGTCGTAGCACGCGATAACTCACGTCTGGTTTACCTGTATCAAACAGCTTTGTGCATGTAAGCATATGTGAATGTCAAGGAACAGTTAAACATCTTACCTCGGTTGTAGCACGCAATAACGAAAATGTCCGTAGAGGTTGGAATGATAGTTATATCCGCAGAAGCCGCTACTCAAATAGATGAGAAAGCTCTTGTAACTGAGACCGTAGTGGAACGAAGACCAGGTTGTGAATCCAAGGTAACAAAAGATTCAGTAGTCACAATAGATAAACAGTGTAACAAGAATGTATGATGTAAAAGCACGGAAGTGACGAATCATAGTAGAACGAAGAACGTCCATTGTTCTGTGACGCAGCTCTGAAGTGAGATCTGAATTCTATGAGACAATTCACGTGCAACTCGCACAAACTGCATGGTTGTGATGTCTCGGACAAACGTTGCTATATTCAGAGAAATAGATCAATGACGGGACTGAATCAAACACATTCCGAACATACAGGAAATTGCATAAGCCCCGTTATTCTGGGCCGGGAGATCGTTGATGCTCATCGTCATCAGCGGGGTGTTGATTGACGTAGAACGTTCTCACCGAATATCGTGCAGATCTCGCAAAGGTTGCGTATTTGATCATGAACTGGCGAGGAATAAAACAGAAGATAGTCGATGGAACATTAGAACCTTGGGGAGGAGACTGGGGTGGGGATATGGGGACATGGAGTTCCGCTAGAGGCAGAGGATAAAAGGTTGAGGGTTCAGGTCACATTGCACGTATTGTCAAGGGTTGTTCAGCACGATAGACGCTAGTATGATTACACTAAGCGCTGAGGCCTAAAGATGACCGACTAGCGTTAGTAGAAAAGCCTGTACTAAAGAAGTGGGTAATTTCAAGGTCAGTTACTGATCAGCGAAAGTGGCACATCAAGGTCAGAGAGGAGTCAGGACATGCAAGTCTCAAAGTGTCCTATGAACTTTGCTACTCTGATTGTAGGTTGTACTTGGCATTTATCCCTGAGTCATACCAATACTCATTAGCACACTAAGGCAAAATGGAGAATCCAGTGTATTTCATAGTGCGCGCAAATAATACAAACCACTGAAAACGACGTGCACAGAAAGGCTGATCCATTCTATACGAGTCTGATTGAGCCTATATGCCATGGGGGGAGAATGTTTGTTATGGGTCCATGGGAAGGGTTTGCGAGACTAAAATAGGTCGAACGCAAGACATAGTACACGGCGGGACGCGCTCGAGGCTCGAGCTCGGTCTTTGAGATGATGAACGATGAACGATTTTCATTGGCTAACTACGCTACTGATGTAACTCAGGTACTACATATAGTAAGTACCTCGTCAGCTCATTGATAAGACCAAATGTCATCATGAACGTGGATGGAGATGTTGTAAATGTACAGGTAAAGAAAATGCGCGCTGAGCTTTTCCGACCGATGGATTGACAATACGCCTATAAGTTCCCCATATTTGCGCTGCCAAACGAATGCTCGCAATATGCCACGTGTGCGCAATCTTGGTTGCCAATACTGTTGAAATTTCGTATGGTGCGTTGATTGCAGGTACCGTTCCAAGGTGATGGGCGAAGGCAAAGGTCGATTACATAACGTTAATTGCCGACTCGGCACGATTCAGATGCGTTCACCACTAAGAAGAGGCTAGTACTATGAACTTGCCTATGCTGCTGAATTTCTTCCTCCAGAACCAACTCCTCGAGCTATCTCGCAGAGAATACGGTCAGTCTCCCTGGTATTCTCCATCTTTTCTTGCCACTCACAGAGACAGGCCAATTCCTCCTTCTACACACTGATCTTCATCCCAGTTAAAGTCTACCTTTTCTCATCCGCGATCACGACAAAATTTTTGTTTACTTCGGCAACAGATGAGATGGAAGATAGGAATGGCCTTGTCGCTCAAACGCAAAGTCCGACATTACCGAGCTCCAAAGGCGTTAAATAAGCACGGACGATCGCTTGATGACGCCAATGAACCAATTCACCCCAAGTACTTCCCGCCATTATGGACGTATGGATAGACGACGAACTCGCCTCACTTGCGTACGTCACAAGTTCTTTTCGTTTACGGTATGAATGACTGTACTGAAATGACGGACTCAGCTGTGCTACATTTGGACCCTACACAAGGTGATCGAGCTCGCTTCCCCGCGGGCCTGGAAGCCTTCTCCATATCATCTTATCCAGCTCATACGCTCTCGGCTATTTCTCCGCCGCAGCATCACAGACGACGCGTAATATCAGCTTGATGGAATCACGCAACCATCTCCTGTTCTGTGGATCCGACTGTGCGACGAGGTGTGGAGATATGCCAACACATCTTCGAAGCTGTGGGCGTCGGGTGCTCTCGATGCGACGTCCGTCGCATCTGCTTTGCGATCAGGGAGTTCATAGAGTAGGGTGTTGCAACTTGGATCCTTCAGGCCACGGATCCATCCCGTGTTGAACTGCCTAAGCACCGCGGGTAGCTATGTGCAGGTGAGCATCGAGGACTACATACGATATGCAACTTTCTCATTTATTTTCTAGGCATAGATTTTTCTTTAAATACCAATATCGGTAGATACAGATACGGCTCCACGAGCAAATCTTTTTAATCAAAGTTTGGCTCGTCGTAGTCATGTTTGTATCCAGTGCACTGTTGATCGCAGATAAAGCCCCATCTGTACTGAATGATACGCTATCTTCATACCCATGAGTACACGAATCAATCTCGTACCTTCAGTTTGCAGATCTGTTCTATTCTGCAGCACACTCGTGCTCGGCGAGAGGGCCCTTTGGAACTCCGAACTCTAAGATCGACAAGGCAAATGAACCCAACAACCCTGATCCGGGGCTGTTGCATAAATACAGTGCCCAAGCTACCATCCTTTCCGGTGACGCTTCTGAAAATACGCAAGACCCCCTTTCTGATGTTACTCCTCTTGTGGTTCGGTATAGAGACTGTTGTAGCGCCATCGATGGTGTCTCTGGACCAATCCTGCTACGTACCACGAGTACGATGTCCAGTTCGACGGAGTGTCTGGCTGGTAGATCAGCATCGATTTGACGTGCCACTTTAAACTGCAAAGTATTTTAGGTGTCTCCGTCCAAAACTAACTTATAGTTCGCAGAGAATGCAGATGGACCCACTACTTACAATTTCTCCCGGGATTTTGATGACGATTAAATTGATCAGGGCCAATCTTCTTCCCCTTTTCTTGCCACTTACAGGATGCGTTATATCATCAACTCCCTATACTTTCTCGTGCACCGCATGTCACTCGGCCCGCCCGCTGCCCTCCACATCCTGGTCGACATCTACTTCCTATTCACGATCGCGACGTCTCCTTTCACTCCGACTCAAACCTACTCGAAGTCAAACCCAGGATCCGGGTGTCTCTCCAACCCAAATTCCGAGGCACGCAAGTCCCAATGGCATTTTTGAGTGCCTCGTGAATCATACAAGCAACTCGATGAAGGAATGATGGCATTTATCACAGTTCCCGCCATCATGCACCTGCATGGTTGGCTTATTAAAATTTAGTCTGTGCGTGAGTAGGCAGTGGTGCAACGCACCTTGCTCCCTCTCAGGTAGGTGGCCCAGCTTCAGTTGTCTGACGCAGTCGATCTGCGTCTCTGTTTCCTGTCTTCTTTCGTCATTTTTCCTCACTCGGCAGCCCACTCGCTACGTGCAAACAAGATTTTGCTCTTCCTAGTGGTGCAGCCCATTCAAGAGACGTCCTACATAAGATTTCGAGCAGAACTACAAGGATATTCACGTATGAAATTTCAGCAGATCCAACTTGAGCAAGGCCCCATCGATGCAATGAAGCATAGTCCAAGGCTAACTTGAAGAGTCACGGGCGGAGGAAACAAGGACCCGCCGATGACTTGTGAATTTTCTTCCTTGGTGCTAAATTCAGCAAGACTTGCGAGAAATCGTCAAGAATGTACACACTCAGGTGTAACTGTTTACTGTATCAATCGCAAGAAATTGGCATAAATGGGTTCTCTTTGCATCTTCTCTTTGAGGAGACGAACGGGAAATGTGTCCTCGTTGCGACCTGCAGCACGAATAACTTCCTTCTCTTTCTCTGTCATCTCAGTCCGTAAACCCAACTGGTTCTGCGTATCCGCCCGAATGTGCGAGTTGATGAACCTATGCACATGATCGTAAGGGGCTCCATTGCAAGATAAGAACGGAGCACCTACCGTAGGCACGTTGCAGTACTTGCGGGTGCCTTGGTCTGAATGCTCGTCATCGCAGTGAAAAATGTAAAGGGCTCGCTTGTCATCGCGGTGGCAAGGGCAATATTGGGGATGTGCAACTCAGAAGTCATCGAGTTCCCTGAGTCTTCCACACTGCTATGGCCCATGAACTCTATGAGTCCAACAGGATCGTTGGTAAAACCCTTCGCATTACACCTTGCTCGAGCCTCGCGCCACATGTTGAGTCGCATTGATGAAAGGGGATTCTGCATCCTTGGGCCTGGGTGCCACGAAGTGATGGCATTGACTTGCACCATCCCTTCAAGCTTCTCCTCAATGTTCGTGGCGTTGACATACAATCCACCAAAGTTAAGAATGTTACTCGGCTCAATGGCAATGTGTACGCTCGCCAAGAATGGCATGTCAAATCCGAGTCGGGGATTGTCAAGCAGGCCGCACTCAAAGATGACACCAATCATGAGACACGACATGAGCACTGGGTTTACGGTGACCATTTGTACGAGTTTGAGTAGCCCAGAGGAGCGTTCATCTTCGTGGCATGTCGGCTTGTGCTTGGACCTATCATCGAGTCCAAGTGAGGTCCTGTTCTGTGTCAACTGTAGGCAACACACTTACCAATTTTTCTTTTGGCACTACACAAGAAGACACACAACGTCAGCTCTTCATATTTTCTGTCCCAGCTGAAAGTCTTACCTCCTTTGAGCAATACCAGACGCTCTTACACTAAAGGTGATTTGCGACACTACATGAACGCCTGCAACAGTATGAATCAGATTTTTCACTGTCACCTTTGCGCATTTCAAAAGTCTCTCCATTGTCGATTGGCACTGCGTACATCGTACGCTGACACACTTCTTGTTCGCTTTGAGGAATTCGCTGGACACTGCTGAAGCACGGAAAATATTGTCCCGCTCTGGATGTATTGCATAAGTCATAGTAACAGCGTTTGGAGCTGCAGACCGAGAGTCGCTAGAGTCAGTGCTCATGTTCATGCAAAGGCGGTGGAGTCAGGTGAGTTGAGCGCTAGTAGCAGCGGACTTTGTAGTACGGAAGACCTTGTTTGCAACATCATGAAAGGCTCACGAAGAAGGACTGATTACGAACATACCTATTTTCTCAGGTCCGACTCGCGGCAAATTCACGTGTTATAAAACCCATTCAAGACTTTGACAAGAGTATACTACACAAGACTTCGAGCGGAGAGCTAAAAGCATGAAAACAAACCGAAATAAGGCCGTCAATGTGATAAAGCATAGTCCAAAAGGCGATTGCACTGGTGACTACTAGTATGATTCAAATGGACAGATTAATGAGTTTCGTTCATGCAGGTCAACTCGGGCTGGCAGTGAATTCAAGAGACGTCCTACATAAGACTTCGAAAGCAGAGAGCTACAAGCACCTTCAAAATGTAACATTTAGCGGATCCAACCTCAGTAAGGCCCCATCGATGTGATATCATGCATGTACAAGGCTAACTTGAAGAGTCACGGGCAGGGGAGAGAAGGCTCCGCTGATGCTAACTTGATAACGAAAGTATTTCCTTCTTTCTCCCCCTGGCGCAAAATGAGTCAGAAAAACTTGCAAGACATCATTGGAAACGCACACTCACATGTAACCGTGTCAAATACACGATATTAGCATACATGAGTTCTCTTTCCATCTTGTGGTTGAGGATACAAGTGGCAATTGTGTCCTCATTGCGACCCGCAGCGCGAATAACTTCCTTCTCTTGCTCTGTCATCTCAGTCCGTAAATGCAACTGGTTCTGCATATCTGACCGAATATGCACGTTGATATACCTGGCAATTATAAGGAACTCCATTGCTAAAATCCAGGAGAACGGAAAACCTACTCAAGACATGCCATGGCGGTCATGGGTTGCTGGGACTGAGCATGCGTGATAGCAAAGACACGTGTGAAGGGCTCGCGTTTCTTCGCCATGTCAAGAATGCAGGTGGGGATGCGTACATCGATAGATATTGTGTTTCCCAACTCTGCACAGTTAGCATCGACGAAATCTATGATTCCGACAGGTTGTTCAGTGAAACCCTCTGCGTTGATCCTTGCTCTAGCCCTACGCCATTGCTGTAGTCGCGCCGGAGCGGGGGGTGCCAAGCCCTTCATACTTGGGTTCCACGGACCGATGAAGTTGACTTGCACCATCCCTTGAACCTTCTTCCCAACGGCCGCTTTGTCATTTGAATATAATCCAATGAAGTCGAGAATGTCACTGGGCTCAATGGCCAGGTCGACACGCGCAATGAAAGGGTCGTCAAATCCGATCCGAGGATTTTCAAGCAGGCCACATTCGAAAATGATGGCGATTTGAAGGTAATACATGAGCAATGGATTTACACTGAACATGCGGATGTATTTGTCCGCAGAGCGTTCGACTTCCTGGCATGTCGCTTTGTGTATGGGCCTATCATGGCGTGCGCGAGTCAAATCCAAGACTGGAGTGAGGCCTCGATCCGTGTCAATCGTAGGCAGCACTCTCACCAGTTGTTCTTTTGGCACTACAGACAACGTCAGCGCTTCAGACTGATAGATTCGTCCCAGTCGCAAAATCCTACCTTTTCAGAGCAATACCACACACTCTTACACTACAAGCGATTTGCGATACACGATTAATGTCCGTAACAAAATTCAGATATTTGACCACTACCTTTGAGCATTTCCGAAGTTTCTCCATTCTCGTTAGACACTGTGAACAATGTAGGGGAATCTCCTTGTTTCTCGCTTTGAGGAAATCGCTGGAATATGCTACAGCTCGGAAAGCATTGTGCTGCTCTGGATCAGTCACAGATATATGTCGGATGGCCTTTAGAGCCGCAGAGGAGTTGTTCGTATAAGCACTCATGTACTCGCAAAGGTGGTGGGAGATGGATTTGGGGGCGAGTTAAGCAGTGGACTGTATAAGTGAGCCCTTATTTTCAATGCGATGAAAGGAGAGCGAAGCACTCCCTCATTGTGGACGTGTGTTTCAGGCCTAGGTCTGGTACGAGCATTCCAGAAATTCTGATCAGTGTTCGTAACAGCAAGGAGTACACACGAGATCCAGATCCATTCCAGGCGTCTATCACAATTCGTTCCTATCTTGCTCGTATCGATCGCAAAGCTTCCTGCCAGTCAAGCCAGACGCCGGTCAGCATTAGACTTGCACTGGACCACATTGTCTAAGAAGGGACACCGTATTGAAATTGCAACGCACCAAGGTCAAAAAAGATCCGAGATATGATGTCTAATGCACGCCAGGCAGAGGTCAGTGTTCGAGGTTCATGCTGCCGTCTGAAGTGAAATTGAGGGAGGAGCTTATGTCAATAGCACAATTGCCAGCGTATTACGTGCATTTATAAGATCATTAAGATTGGTCTATTGAATCAAAGTTTGAGACTCCATTGTCTTCCATCATGGGTGCAACACGGACCTGATCTGCATATGGCGCACTTGCGCAATCAGTTGCATGAGTCCCTCGATGAAGCTTTGAAGGGCCGAGCCCGCCCACACGCTCGCTCGTCATCACACCCTGATGAGTCTGAAGTTTGTGATCGTTACGTAGAACAATAGGAATGAACGGAAACATCACGATCGTTTTGGGAAAGCAGATTCATCGACCAGGATATGGAGGTGGTGTCAGGTAGGCCGAGTGACATGAGGCGGAGAAGCACAGCCCAATTAGTTACCTGTACATAAATACAATCAAGCGCGTTATGCGTGCACAAAGCTTCTTGCATTCAATAGGATGTAATGGAAGCTCCACTTTTCATCCATCATGGGCGCGAACCCCTTGGTTGCGGAAAAGAAGTGTTTTTAGTGGTACAAGGATCCAGAATAGGTTTCCGCAGGTCGTCATTAGGATTTTTGTTGTTCAGATTCCTGATGGCACAGAGAGTAGCACATTTGAATAAAAAGGGGTTTGTACGAGTCGCAGGGGGAACGAGAACACAGCACTCCACAGACAGTAACCTCCTTCACAACTGACAGTAGTGGCTGAACGATACCCACATCAATTTCGTTCGGCAACGCCTGAAAGTCTACCACCTGCACGTGGCAATGTGCAACTGCAGTGCCGCCATAATGAAGCATAGTCCAAGGCCAACCTGAAGAGTCACGGGTGGAGGAAAGAAGGACCCGCTGATGACTTGTGAATTTCCTTCCTTCTCTTGGTCCAAAATTCAGAGACTTGCGAGAAATCACCACAAACGTACACTCACATGCAACTGTTTGCCGGATCAAGTGCACGATATTAGCATACACAAATTCCCTTCGCATCTTCTCTTTGAGGATGCGAGCGGGATACGTGTCCTCATTGCGGCTTGCAGCACGAATAATTTCCTTGTCTTTCTCTGTCATCTCAGTCCGTAAATACAACTGGTTCCGCAAATCCTCCCGAATATGCACGTTGATATACCTATGCAAGGTATTCGTAAGGGGCTCCGTTGCTAAATCCAGGGAATAAGGATGGAGACCTACTCTACACACGCCGCAGCACTCATGGGTTGCTTGAACTGGGTGCCTGTGACAGCAGAGACACGAACGAAGGGTTCGCGTTTCTTTGCCCAGTTCATGACACTGGTGGGGATGTGCAACCCAGCGGTCACTGCGTTCTGGTACGAGTCCTTCGCATAGGTGGTACCATCGACAAAATCTATGAGTCCAACGGGATCTTTGGCGTAACCGTCTGCATTATATTTTGCTCGCTCCTCACGCCAAATATCTAGTCGCTTCGGCGTAAGGGCAAACAAGTTTGAGTGGCACGGGGTGATTGCATTGACTTGCACCATCCCTTGAAGCTTCTCCCCAATGGTCTTGTCATCGAGATACAATCCAATGAAATCAAGGATGTCACTCGGCTCGATGGCAATGTCAACACGTGCTGCGAATGGCACGTCAAATCCGATCCGGGGATTGTCGAGCAGGCCACAGTCAAAGATGATCCCAATTTTGAGGAACCCAATGAGTAGTGGATTTAAAGCCAACATTCGTATGAATTTGACTGCCCCCGAGGAGCGTTCGACTTCGCGGCATGCCAGTTTGTGGGTGGGCCTATCATGGTGTGAGTCCAAGCCTGCAGGCACTGCCAGGCAGGTCTCGATCTGTGTCAATCGGCAGCACTCTCACCAGTCTTTCTTTTGGCACTACACACAATGTCAGCATTTCGGACTTCAGATTCGTTCCAGTCACAAATCCTACCTGTTCTGAGCAGTACCAAGTGTTCTTACACTAAAAACAGATTTCGATGCTTAATGAATGCTCGCAACAGATATTTGGCCATTACCTTTGAGCATTTCCGAGGTTTATCTAATGTCATGTGGCATTGCGTACATTGCATGCGAAACTCCTTCTTCTTCGCCTTGAGGTATTCACTGGAAGCTGCTACAGCTCGGAAATCCTTTTCAGCATCCGGATGAGTCACCTTTATATGGATGGCCTTTGGAGCTGCAGAGGAGTGGAAGTTCGTGTCGGTACTCATGCTCTCGCAAAGGCGGTGGGAGATGAATGTAGAGGTGAGTTAGACTTTGTCTGCGACGTCGAAGGTGCACGAAGCGCTCCCTCATTGCGGACACGTGTTTCAGGTCTGGTGCGCTGAGAATTCGAAATTTCTGATGGCCTGTTCGTAATAGTTGAAATAGTAATTACATGACGAGATCCAGATTCGTTCTGGGCATCTTTCCCTTCCCGTCTTTCCCTTCCCGGCTTGCTCGTATCGATCACCAAGCAAAGTCTCCTGCTAGCCATCAATTCAACCTGAGATCAGCATTAGACTTGCAATTGTAGACTGAATCGTCTAACCGGTCTACCTCTCAGCTCTGCAATGCACCAAGTTCCACGATTATCAAGCTCAAGAGCGCCAGATGGAACGGACTCGATCAGTGTTCGAGCGTCCATATTGCATGTGATATGGAGGAAAATGGATCTTCAGGTGCGCTGGTGTCGTGCAGCTGGCTCGTCGACTCACCAAGCGGCGAGGACTAGTTACATAACGTTAAGACTAGCTATAGATTCGGTCGGACAAATCTATCGGGGAGCCCAAAACCAGGCACAGAGTTATGTCCATTCTGGGATAAACTGAGCGTAGTAAGTCGTCAGCTTCCTTCGAGTTCAACTCCCAAAGACTAGTATACGTAGCAGTGATCAGCGACTTGTGTCCTGAGTTACAATCGTGAGTCCAATTGATGATCCAATACCTTAGCTCACTCGCCCCCAAACTTGACGTGCAGCATGTACCATGGCTCCTACGGACCTCGAAGACGCAATCGCTCAATATATCTTCGATGAAACCCCCATTCACTTGATCCATGTTCCAGAGATGAAGCTCGTTGATCGCGGCGCCGTTTTGCGTCACTTCCTCGCTGCTGTACGCGACATGACAGAAGAAGACATCCAGGTGGAATGCGCAGAGCTCCATCTTTCCAGAGAAGATGTGATCGCCAATGTCGTGCGGAAACGTGTGCGATATGCGATTTTATCTCACAGGTGGCTTGCTGAAGGAGAAGTGACTTATCAAGAGATGACGGGAGGCGTTCAGTCCCGCGGTCCCGGATTCGAAAAGCTGCAGAGCTTTTGCGTAGCTGCGTCGAGATATGGGCTGGCTTTTGCTTGGTCAGATACATGCTGCATCGACAAAACTAGTAGCTCTGAGCTCGACGAATCGCTCCGGTCCATGTTCAAGTGGTACCGTAATTCGTCGATCTGCATCGCATATCTTGCCCAAACCATCAGAGTTGCTGATCTGGAAAAGGATCTATGGTTCACAAGAGGCTGGACGCTACAAGAGCTTCTGGCCCCGAAGCGATTGAAGTTCTTTGGAGCCGGATGGTCACCGTTGACCATGCAAGATAACGACAAGGCTGATTATCACGTCATCAAGATGATAGAAAGAGTCACGTCTATCTCCAGCCGCGAACTCAGCGACTTCATCCCTGGCTCGCATGATGTTGCCAAACGCATGACGTGGGCAGCGAACAGGAAGACTACGAAGGGAGAGGACATAGCGTATTCCCTCATGGGAATTTTCCATGTCGTCCTGCCCATTGCTTATGGAGAAGGGTCAGAACGAGCATTCTTCAGGCTCATCGAAGCCATCATTCAGACGTCGGATGATCTGCGGATTTTCAACTGGGCAGGTCGTCCCGCCGTCACGAATCATCCTTCCCGAGCTCTTCCCTCCTCGCCAAGATGCTATGTCGGACAGCCGTACTGTCCACCGATTCGAAGAGCGTTTTCGCTGACGAACAGCGGGTTACGCATCAAGCTAATGATCCTGCCCGCTGAGCTAAGCTGGCCATTCGGCGACCACGCATCCTCTCGTGAAGCCAGATTTCACAGCGAAATTGAGGGCGTGCACATAACGGATGTTGATGTAACAGGAAATTTCCTGTCTTATGGCGATCATCTGCAGGATGCTACCGCCGATGTTGATAGCATCGTCTCAGACTATGCTCTCGGGGTATGGAACTATCTGGAGACCCCATCTGGAGATGCAGAGCTTCCTCGCAATTGCCTCGCCTTCATACTGATGCGAGCAGTGGAGCCAGTGCCTGTCATGAGCATCAACCACCACTGGTCCAAGAATCCGTGGCGTAAACATTCGACTGCAAGCTTCGTCATGTTTCGAACCAAATTCCCGACCGATTCCTCCGAAGCGCGCCTGCCTTTGAAAAAATTCGTCGAGCTTGTATCGCTCTGACTACTACTACTCTGTGAGTCGAGGCCTTATGTTCTAAGGTGCTGTATTTAAATTTTCCTTCGTAGGATTATATTGACGCAGCTCGTGGTTATTATCAAATCTGCTGTCAATGAACCTTATGTTGTTTAGTCGACGTCTTTGAGTCAACCCAGCTTATCTCCCTTCGATTGTCTGTCCACTCCATGTCCTTTCCTTGTGACTGAGGATGGATACCTGACGGCATGATAACAGCTGCCTTGTTAGGGAAATTCAGATAGTCAACTGTTCGGCTTGTGATGTTTACCGTTGACAGCGGGCTTGAATGAAAGAGGCATCCAATATCCGCACCATATCGGTTCCACCGATTACGCATGATAACTTACCTAAGGTTAAGTTTTTCAAGTTGGTCCAAGAATGGTGTGGAGTATTCGGCTTTGCTGCTTACCGTTCACTTTGCTTCTTGACCAGTCTGACTCCAAGTTGTCGTTTTTGTCGGAGTGCGAAAGATGGTCAGAAATTGCAGACGGTGCTCAATGCACGCAACACTCGTTGGCGTGGGTGGCCGACGGTTTTGGACATCGAGTAGATTTGAAGGATTTAATTGTCGCCTTGTTTCTTCTTGGCATGAAAGTAGAGCACGTCAGTTGTCAATAATTTTATGACCATAGAGGTATCTGAAAATCATAGACCCGAAGTTGTTCGTTGTTATTCATTCAATTTGAAGTTGGGGGTTGGTCACCACCTGCGCACGCCGTTATGGCAATGATCAAGCCAAGAATATTTGTGCGCCTGCACACGCGTTCAAAACATATACATATTATCATCATACACATAATTGCACCAAGTCTCATATAATACAGCACGGGTACATACCAACCTCGACAGAACCCCTCGGAACAATTGGTTCACGTGTCCCCCGCCAGCTATGCATAGCTTCCGTTTATTCCTTGGTGGTATAGCGGTATGTCATGAAGCGCATCATCACAAATATCGAACTTCCTACAAGAGAGATGAGCTAGATGAAAATTTCAGCATGGGGTTTGCGCAAGTGTAGGAACAATGCGAAGTACTCACTCCACAGAAGAGCGACGGTATCCACCACCTATATTGAGAAGAAAGCAAAGTGCCTGATATTGGGCCGCCTGAAAATATTGGTTCAATATCAGATAAATCCCTGAAAGCAACTACCCACTGATTAATCCACTGAAGGCTGACCGTTCACGATGTGTCAGGAGTTCCGAAACAGAGCTGAATGATACACACAAGTGAAAGCATAAAAAATCCCTATTCGCGCTCTGCAAATGAGGGTCAACACCGCCAGAATGCGAATGTAAGAGAAACCAACCCTAGCTCAGACAAGTCGGGCGTCACCACAGTCACCAATGGGACCAGCAGCCCCATGTCTTGAAAAGTCAGTGCCAGGGATTACACAAGCTGCGGTGACACATACAAACTCCAGAAAAGTAACCATATGCAAGTCCTAACACAACCACACCTGCCACGTCACTCAGAGCCATCATGGATATGATGAGGGCACTGCATGCGAACGCGGATACGATCGTGAAGTTCAACACCCCCGTATACCCTGCAATTATTCCTGCCGTGGAGCGTCCGATAAAACAGGATGCATTCATAATCACAAGCTAAATCGAGTTAGAACTCCACATGAGGAGAATGATCCTGGGCGTACGGAGTAGAACGAGAAATTGATGTCGATATTATGTTTGACAGAGTCCAGTTGCAAGTAAAATACAGGGAAGAAAGACCCGATCTGAAATAGCGTTGACCTAGGAACGATCCGCTGTCAATATTTTGAGTCCTTTGGGCATATGCCTGAGACAACATACCCGACGGTCATGAGGATGAAGGGAACCTCGCGGGAGCATTTTCGCGCCACTGTACTATAGCTGCCAGTCGGTGCCGGCAGTTCTCTTGTACGCATGCATAAACAGGAGATCAATAACAGAGCACTGACAAACCCCGCACTGGCGCGGACGCCTCTTGCGAAGCCAACAGTGCCATTCAAAAAGTGATTGAGCATGATCGGATGGATTATAGCACCAAGTGGTGTACCGGATACGACGAGAGACATCACCATTGTGCGTCTTTTGGAGAAGTGCTGAGAGATAATCGCCATAGTGGGAGCGTCCGTCAGGCCCATCCCAAACCCAGCAAGGACACCCTGAAAAATAAAAGCCTGGTCGCAACATATAGGTAGCCCATCGACAACAAGATTGGTCAGGCTGCTCACCAAGTAAAACTGACCAGGCTTTGTGAAGGATAAAGCGAACAAGGACAGTGATTGGAGCAGCGACCCCACGATCACCAATCGATAGCTATCGGTAATTTGTGCATAAAATAAACGACTGATTATAAAGATATGACAACTTACAACCACCCTCGGTCGTGAAGTGGACCTGAGATCAATGCGGCATTGATTGCGAAGAACAGGGTCATTGCACCGATCCATCTAACACTGACTGAGACCAAGAACTGCAGAATAAAAGGACATTCACTTACGATATTGCAGACGGCGATTGATTGGTCATATAAATTCGCGTGTAATAATCTTTCGAGGTCATTTGTCAACTTTGGATATAATTGATCATGCAACTGCTGCGTACCTTGATAGACTCCAAAAGACGATATGTATCTGTTAAAGTGCTATTGACTGACATATGTCTCAAACGAACGGAGCTAGAACCCACCCACAACCACAAAATTGCATGAGGAAACTAGGCATCGTTCTGAATGTGAGACACGCAGCTGCGGGTATCGTTTGAGACACAGCTTACCACCCAAAAACAGTCGCCCATGCCCTAAACCCGCCATCCGGAGGGTCAGATTCTGAACGAGGTGTTGTGGAATTAGATGACTGCATATGTCCTAGCTCTTCCAGATCATCTAACTTCTCGTTCATCGTGAACGTATTATGGATTGTAGGCTTCATTGACATGAAAGTAAATGGGAGTAAAGCGTTATGCAGCAAGCGTGGAGCTTGCACATTATAAGCCCAATATTAATCTTGACCCTGCAAGAGTGTCGTGCAACCTCGGTCTCAACACTAAAGGGGCTACGTGGAAGAGGTGCATTACATCACTGGAAGGACGTTAGCAAATTGTTGACGGCGATTGAATGTAAGAACACGTAGGATCTCGCAGGGTCCAGCCTTGTGATGGTAGACCTCTGATGGCATGATAACAAGAGGAATACTGAAACAGGACTATTCGGCTTGTGTGGTTGACAACGGACTCGAAGAAGATATTCGCTCTGTCCACAAGAACAATAGTTACGCAATTTTTGGGAACAGCTGAGCTTTGATGGTTATCAGTGAGAATCCGGAGGTCTCTTCGTGTTTTTACTCCGCCGCTCTCGCCCAGTGCATCGATCCTAACCACGATGTGTTCCAGAGAGCTTCCCTAGCAGCTTGATGAGAAGCTTGTCCCATTGCTGGATGACGTCCACCGCCTTGTTCTTCAACGAACTCGCATTCTGAACTGCATCTGCCAATGCTCGTCTCATCTCGGGAACACAATCAGTCAGGTCTTGCACTATGGTAGAAAAATGATTTTCATGGCGACGATCGGCTTCTCCGACTCCTGAGAAGTCTGCGTATCATAATAATACACTCTATTCGATTCGTTGACTTGCTTGTATGTGAACAGGGTGCGATTGTAACGCGAACTGAGAGCTGGAATGATTGAAAGCAGAAGTGTTGCATGGATATTATGGGCTTCAATGACAGAAAACTAGCGCAATGTGAGTGAGAAACGTATACGCAGTTGATGAGGAAAATCATACCAAGATGCAAAGCAGGATAAGAAAACGGCACGACATTTGGTCCTTCCAATGTCCGCCTGATTGCACGTCTGTTCGCTCAAGCTGTGGCGCACAAGCTAGAATTGTCAACAAGACAATTCAACATGCCAAAGTGCGATCCCAACGATGCCCCGATGATGAGCAGCGGCCCAATTATTAACCACAGTGCCGGGAGCCCGAAGATGATCACCTTGGCGGAGATGAATGAAACTTCCATCTTCATTGCGATAAGGCCTATAGCAGGTACGTGTGAGTGCAGAACCGATAAACGAAAAGTGCAATGACATACCAAATATTAGTGTCAGCGCCTCCGCGCTAGGAAGCAGCCACGAAAAGACAACAAAGAAGCGAAGGATACCAGGAAGCAGGCTCATGTGCCAGCCAATGACGAATCCCCTGGCAGCGAAGAGGAATTCTAGTACAACAGCAACGGCCGTCGTCAAATAGACAGCGTGAAGGGGTGCCCAAGGGAAGAACGCGCCAAGAGCTGCAATGGACCACATCCCGCGGTTGATAGTGAGCGCTGCGAGTTGTTGCTGCAGTTGGATGCCATAAGCTTGTTGCCTGAGATGCGCATCATCTGCCCAAATGATCGAGACTGTCACGATACCGTAGAGAGAGCCGACAATTTGAATAATGAATGACAAGTATGCAAGGTAGCCT
>QFEX01000739.1:0-26145 GCA_003316505.1 Suillus alpinus
TATTAATCACACAGGTTTTCACCGCCTAGGCGTGGGACTGGCAACAACACCAGCAAGGGTAATAATCACTGCAACAAATAGTAAGATCCCACCTCACTTCACATTCCTTTTCACTCATATTACGCATCTTCTCGCATTTCTATTTCTACTTCCGCGCTTGAAAACGACTGAATTCATCTTGCAGTTCTTCAAGCTCGGCCCGTGGTACCAACGGTCAGGACCGTACTTGAATACCGCATTCTCCCACTAACTCCGTCATTAACCAGAGCGTTCGATACGCATGTCATGCGCCACTGGCAAGGCTACTGCCCTCTATGAAGAGTTCTGACCCCGCAAAAGTGCTGCGTGCTTGGCCTAGAGGACTGCTCCATTTGCTACAAGAGCATGCATAGCGCTCGCCGAAACACTGGTCTAATGCAAGACTTGTTTCAATGCAGTGCACAAGGTGTGCTTCACACAGTGTATGTGTCGTTTCCTTGCTGCTATTGATAATGTGGCTGATGCCTTAGCGCAGGGGATAGATCATATGGACAGAGCATTACTTTCATTGTCTGTCGTTACCCAGGCATCATCGTTAGTACAAGTGGACAAGCCTCCAGGGTGGGCAAGGCAATGATGTCAGAGGGGTGCATTTACCTCGTTGCCGTTACGAACTTGAATCAAGAGTACTCTGATCAGTATATCATAGATGGTTGTTGATCTGGTAGCTCGCCCAAATTTTGCGATGCTCAGAAGCTTGTTATCTAACACTGCCTTTGCACCATCTTGATGCATCTTGATGGAAAATATGCGACCATAGCCAAACGAGTGAATAGGCATGGTTTGCAGCTTCGGCGCAGGCGAGGACAAGATTCATCTGCCCACGTCCCGTGCCCCCCGCAGTATCGCTCACGAGGACCATCCCTGAGGTAGGATTGCGAGACTTGCGCGGAATGGATGGATTTCCCCCTTACAGCCGTGAGATTGACTGCGGTAAACATTTCGAGCACGTTCGGTACCGAACAAAGGACGACTTTGTATTGGAACCCCGCCGAGTTTCTCGAGGTGCCTGTTTCAATTGCCCCTCCCATGCCGCTCGGCTTTGACCGCAGACGGACCGTTGCCTGCGGCTTCAAGTGTCGATTATTGATTAATGGTTTGTGATGCAACAAAGCATGCACTATTTAACACAAAGACGTGATATCCATTCGATCCAGCCTATATAAGCCTCTCGGACCTCCTTGCTATGAACTGTGGCAACCTGCAAGCGCTGACTTGGCTCCTTCTCCCGATGGCTCTTCGCAGACACCTTAATATGCTTGTAGATTGCCTGCATCTCCATGCAGCAATTGATACACAGTTTGTAGAAACTATGGATGATGGGGATGCCGTCCTTGTCCAGAACTGCGGTCTCTCTCAAACATCTGACGGGTGTCTCAATCAGGCTCAAGAAGTGTCTGATATTCCGCTAATCGGAGTTTTAGTAAGGCCCCACCATATAACCTACGTAACATTGCTGATGGGGACGGATGCTGCAGGTAGATGCGTGTTCATCTTTGAAGACAGAACTTGCCGCTGCACAGGCAAAATGTGACCGCATGCAGGCCAGTGTCCCAAAGGTTTGGAGATTCCTCATATATATGACATCATGCTAACTTGATTCCTTTGAAAGATCATTACAACACTCGAGGATAGCATGAGGTGTGATGTTTGCACTGATGTTCTTGTTCGTCCCTATACGTTAGTATTCTCCTTCATCATCATTATCACACCTGAATGATCTCTTTTAGTCTTAAGGATTGCGGGCATACCTTTTGTGTTGCATGTCTACAAAAGGCTCTGCGTATGAACTTCTGTGATCATGTTGAACATCGTCTTCACTCTGATCGCCCAGTTGTCACTGATGATGCTGTGACTGAGCATGAGATTATGTGCATTGGAAGATCCATACGGGATATGATGTTTCATCAGGTTCCTCTGCCAGAGTATAAATGCCCCAAGTGCCGCAGCAACATTTCCTCCAAACCCATCCCCGCCTTCCTCGTCCAGCAGCTATTGGATGATATTAGCAAGTTATCTCAGGATTTGATGCCAAGGGTGGAGTGTCGTACCCCACAGGGCCTTGATCAACTTGCAGGCAACATTGATGCTGTGTGGGATGCATTCTTCTCGGCAGGAGGAGTTCATTAACTCCATTTTGTACACTTAGCAACGTATCTAATACAAATGAATCCAACTCCATTAGTATTGGAACACTTGGATGTCAGATTGTGGCATGCGAAAACGTCAAAGATTGATTGGATGGTACGGAGGTAGAATGATCCAGGCCTGGATGGACACAGTGTTTATAACTCAGAGAATATTCAGCGATGAAAGGCAAAGTGAACATTTTGCGCTTTGATAGCAGTGGAACCGGCACAGGCTCATGTTTTGGAATACTTGGTAACAATGATATTGGAAGTACAATACAGGAGATACAAAATCCTCCATACCCAGTGGGGGCATTTTAATATTATGGTAAGGTTGGTTCGGTATTGCGACCGGTGACTGCGGCATATCTTTGTGCAATACTGCAAAACCGATGTCAACCGGAGCGTACAGACTAACTTGAAATATGGTAAACTTACCAGAGGACCTCTTGAGAGTGAACAAGGCTTATGGGCTGTTGAACATTAAGTGCTTCCAGTTCATCTACATCCAATGTACTCAACCACACTTCATTGTAGAAGTTGCGTGGAAGGCCTGGCACAGGGTTACCTGCACGTCTAGCATTACGCTGGGTTGTGGGGACTCTAATACGAGGCCAATTACCACGCTTGGGTCGGTTTACCTGGTTGAATTTAGTAGTCATGAAGATGCGATCAAATACACGAATCCATGTGGCGACTTCAGGATTACGCCACTCATCCAGAAATATGACATAACGCTTGAGGCCATCACGAGTGTCAGACTCATCACCACTCATGCCATCTGGTCCCATGTCGCGAATGATATTACTGCAACCGACAAGGTCCTCGTGGCAATAGGCTGCAGTGATACGATGGTCAAGAAGCTAGCAGAAGAACAATGTCAAAATGCAACAAGGTAAATCACAGAGTATATAGACACGCACAGTTTTCCGGCGAGCCCTTCGAGCAGCAGCTTGGCGATTGTCAATAGTTCGTTGAGTAGGGGGCATTGCATTGGCAGTTCGGACCTGTGCCTGGTAGTGCAAGCAGAGAGTTTTGATGTGGATTCGGAACGACGTCTCAACAGCGTTCTTATCATCACTGGTGTATTGGCCAGATTCAATAAAACTCCGAGCAAAGACTTTGGCTGCTTTCTTATTCCAGGGAGTAAGGTGTGTTTTGCCAAATTCCAGTCGAAAGTTCTCAGCAGTTGGCCCACCTTGTTTTGCCATCACAAACAGCGCAATTTCTGTTCCATCAGGAGGGGGAGGTAGAAGGTCATTCTTGGTCTCACGACCAAGCATATGCATAGCATGCTCGCGGACTTCCCTCTGAGTAATGCAAACATTAACACCTACACCGTCAGATGCTGAAGTAATCTCATACCTTTAAAATTATATCCCTAGCAGGCCGATAGCGGCTGGGCCTACTGGGAGGGATACCAACACGGTTGACAGGTTGTTCATGCACTACAGTACCTGGATTCACAACAGATGGGACACTGGATGTTGATGCATTCGGGGATACAGAATTGTTTTGGAGCCGCACAAAGTGCCGAAGAGTTGCAACGTCAGCACGTGTTTCCATGACTGCACAGAGTACACGCTCGATATCCTTTCTGGTGGCCCATGGCTGTTGATCCATATCCTGATCTGAAGTCTAGTGGAAGGCGGTGAGAAATCAAAAAGAATCTGTGATGAAAAAGATAGCGTACTATTGGCTGATCTGCATGATCATCCCCAAGGACCATGTCTTCTTCACTAAGATCCTCTCTAAGGTCTACGTCTTCTTCAGCTAAATTTTCCTCCAGATTTACGATATCAGTAGCCTGGGGGGGATCCAGATTCGTAGTCTAGTGCAAGGGGGTGAGAAATCAAAAAGAATCTGTGATGAAGATTGTAGCGTACTATGTGCTGATCTGCATGATCATCCCCAAGGGCCATGTCTTCTTCACTAAGATCCTCTCTAAGGTCTACGTCTTCTTCAGCTAAATTTTCCTCCAGATCCACGATATCAGTAGCCTGGGGGGGATCCAGATTCGTAGTCTAGTGCAAGGGGGTGAGAAATCAAAAAGAATCTGTGATGAAGATTGTAGCGTACTATGTGCTGATCTGCATGATCATCCCCAAGGACCATGTCTTCTTCACTGAGATCCTCTCTAAGGTCTAGGTCTTCTTCAGCTAAATTTTCCTCCAGATCCACGATATCAGTAGCCTGGGGGGGATCCAGATTCATAGCCTAGTGAAAGGGGGTGAGACATCAAAAAGAACCTGTGATGAAGATTGTAGCATACCATTTGCTGATCTACGTGATCATCCCCAAGGAACATGTCTTCTTCACACAGATCCTCTGGAAGGTCCACATCTTCTTCAGCTAAATCTTTCTTAGTAGCCTGGGGAAGAGGATAAGTGATGAAAAGACCACTCTGGTCTGCAGATAAAGACGATAGCGCACTATTTGTTGATCTGCGCAATCCTCCCTAAGGGCCACATCTTCTTCATCAAGATCTTCCCCAAGGGCAATGTCTTCTTCATCCAGATCCTCCCTTGGGACTACATCTTCTTCATCAAGATCCTCTGTATGTACCACATCAGTGGCTGATGGCTTGTCCGATGGAGAGAGCTCCGCAATGTGGGAAAATGGGTCTGCCTGAGCTACAGACTCTCCACCTGGTGTGGGGAGCTCCTTATCTGTCTCCACAGCCTGTGACGCATCAGACTACATATACCTGATTAGAAAATGAGCTCAAATAATATATATTGATATACCTCTGCTGTTGTTCTTGTGTCATTAGTGTCAGCCATAAATCCTAGTATATCAGCCTCAGGTTCGGTACCACTGACTTTCTGGAAACATTCAGATGGAGCAGCAGGTACATTGGATACAAAAATGCCTACCAAATTGGTTGTTACATCGGGAGAAGGGCTGTCAGGCAAAGAGGAGAGGCCAGAATCATTAGGGGCATCAGGATTCTGACGGTGAAAGACACGTTTGAGGGGAGTCAACAATGAATGATGCCATGCTCTAGTTGGATCCTGCAGCCCAAGACGCTGTTTTTTGCGATCATCCAATGCTCGATTGGCTGGCATGTCAAAGTTGATGATGAAGATAGGTGAGACGCAATCCATCAGCATTGCATTATAAAAGATGTGGGCACACCACTTGGGGATTCTGGGTCACCACAGCATAACAATGCATACAATGCAATGGCTGTATTACTATAACAATTAAACGCGTCAATGAAGATATAATCACCAAAAAGATCTCACCCTTTGTCATGTCGTAGTAGGCGCATTCCTCTATAAAATAATTCTGGTTGTTACAGAAAGTCAGCTTTGTTGCATTGGTCTGATGTGATCCATCAAGGTCCAGTGGACCAATACTGCGCATCCACCCCTTTGTCTAGGTAATATCAGCTTTCTTCTCAGTAGCAGCATTATACCTTTCCATTGTTAAATGTAGACTTAGGGTGCTCTGTTACACGTTTCAACCTGCAACACACGGAGAATGGAGCTCCGTTGACGCAGAGGGACTGGACATATAGGAACCTGAATTACAAAGTAATGGGATACATAACACACTCGGGCCCACGTCTCGAAACCATGATGTCCAGGTGCAGAGTTCATATCCCTCCCAGCATACACCGTATGCTCGATGTGATCATCATTCAGCCAACTCCCCGCGTGCGAGCAGTATGCAGATAGATCGAGCCAGCCAGCGGTGAGCTCATGTTCACTAATAGTGTCAGTGAAGAAGAAGAAGCAGTGCTGTGTGAGAAACCGCATAGGGAGGTGGTGTTGGATGAGGGCATGAGGGATGATGGGAATTAGAACGAGGATGGTGCTGGTGTTGGGACCCTGTGGAGGTGGTATTAGCTGTGGTGATAATTTTGGTATGAAGGATTGGCAGACATTTGTGAGGAGGGAGACGCACTGTTGGCAGTTGGACGATCAAAAAAAATCGAACATTAGAAGATAAGAAGAGAAGTAAGGCTCACATCGCCTCCAATATTGATACACCAATAGCCGACATGGATGCATATAGTCCATTGGACATACGACAAATTATCTGAGTCTGCGGTCGAGTTCCATGCATGGCTAGACGAGATGGAACCGCCAATCGCGAAAAGTCTGACCAATGTAAGGAATTTAGTTGTAATTGCACGGCCGAGGATGACGCCGCCAAACCAGTGGCTGAGTAGCAGAGGTTAGCAGAAGTGAACTTGAACGCACGCATACCCCAGATGAGAGTAATGTCAATATGGTTTCGGATGCGGAAGACGCTGAAAGGCAGGTTTTCATGAACATCATAGGATTCTGCATCGATGCGAGCCGCTGAATATTTCATTATAATGCAAGCATCATCTAGATCGATACACCGTCATCCTCCCCCCTCAGTGGAGTATTCGCTAGACCACAAGGCAGGGACAGGACTTGCCCAACCAAATCCACCACCCGTCTTCCCGACCACGGCAAAAGTCAGAGACAGGATGTGATTCAGGACGTATGGAGGAGCTGGCAGCGGTAGTAGAGACAGCATAATGTAAGGCCATTTCTACAACTTGGGGTATCATGATAATCATAGTGTATTAGCGAAACGTAACTCGTACACGACGAAAAAGGCAGGAATGAAATTTGACCGATGCAAACACGTATTGAAATTTGTGCCAAGAGCAATTATTTTGCCGTCTGCGCCGTCTTCCTGATGCGAGGTAGCTGTCGATCTGATTTGAGGGTAGGGTTCCATTCGCCTTCGTCGTATTCGGCAGCCTGGGGAAACACCGTGAATGATTTGAACAGTAAATGTGGGTGGCGCGTACCTCTTGTGCCTCGCAGGCCAACTCAATTGCTTCCTCACATACGGTGGTTCAGAACTCCACGGTCCGACTCGTTCATCAGAATGCTTCACGCCCATGACGGTAAGGTGGAAGTACGTTCCGTCAGGAGGACTCGGGGGAGAATAAACAAGTGGTCCTACGCCGAACAAGGCTTGTTCAATATAAAATGCCATCTTGTCGTAGTACACTGCCATGATCTTGACCAAACACTCGAAAGCGCCGACTTGAATGGATGGTTCTGGGTAGCTTCGCAGACGACTTGCATGATGTAGTTTCGCTCTCCCTGATACGTGTCAGCAAACAAACACCAGAGAAATGAGAAATGAGTACTTCTCACAGAGCGTGGACTGCGGCAAGCTGGACTTCTGACGATGGCTCCTCCATGGATGATAGCGGTCAAAATCTCGTTCAACCTCACTGCCAAGACCTCCGGTTGCTGTAGGGCTATATGAGGAAAGACAGTGGAGTGGGCTGGTGAGAAGTATAGCTGCCGACACGAAAAACCACGGTCCAGTCACAGTGTGACTCGATGCAACATGTGACATACCGTGACAGCGTCACAATAAAATTTTGCCAAAAGTGTCATCCTTGAAACTCTGTATTTTGGTTCGGGATGTGCGAGTGAGATGCTTTCTGCGGCTGGAAGTCTCCGCGTCAGTATCAAGCCCAAACTCCTTTGCCCAAATTATTGTGATGGTGCGATGCTCTCTGCGGCTGGAAGTCTCCGCGTCAGTATCAAACCTGAACTCTCATATGGGCCTTGTTCGTTGATATTCTGGTCGGGATGCGACGGTGTAATGCTCTCTGCGGCTGGAAGTCTCCGCGTCGGTATCAAACTTGAATTCCTTGGCTTGGTTCGTTGTTCGTTGGTATTTTGGTTGGGATGCGATGGTGCGTTGCTCTCTGCGGCTGGAAGTCTCCGCGTCAGTATCAAACCTGAACTCCATATGCCATGGCCTTGTTCGTTGGTATTCTGGTCGGGATGCGAAGGTATGATGCTCTCTGCGGCTGGAAGTCTCCACGTCAGTATCAAACTTGAATTCCTTGGCTTGGTTCGTTGTTCGTTGGTATTTTGGTCGGGATGCGATGGTGCGTTGCTCTCTGCGGCTGGAAGTCTCCGCGTTAGTATCGAACCGGAACTCCTTGGCCTGGTTCATAGTCCACTCGATGGATGCGCCCGAATCCCCCGCAGCGACTTCTGGCTGACACCAGCCAAGAAGCTCGTAATGTGGGTGTGGATCTCCAGGACTTCCCTATAAATGCTGATCAGGTGGTCATTGTGTTGGTCAAGGCACTCTCGACATGATCGCAGGGTCGATCTCATTGATTCTTGATCAGGCGCCCACCGAAGACAGGAGCTTTGTTGGTGTTCTTCCATCTTGCGCACAAAGTTTGGCGAGAAATCCTTCTGTTCCGCTTTACTGTAAATTATGTGATGACGCGGATTCGTCTACGTGGAAGCGTGATTGGGCTGGGCTGGGTGACAGAGAGTGGAACCCACCACCCACCGAGCACGTCGACGCTGCTGTCAGACCTGCCACTGACATGTTCGAGTGACATTGAGAAGTATTCTTGAAGAAGCTGGAGCGACTGTTGCTCAAATGCAGTTCCATGTGCGACTGTACATGGTGTGCCCTACTGGTGCCTTGCATGGCTTAACTCATTGCTTGCCAGTTATCCTCGCGATCCCAGAAATTTAGATGCGGCCATACCGTCATATGTATCACTTGATTGCGTTTGCATCACCCCTTCACGTGTTCATGTGCATCTCTCAAATGTACATGTGCATATTCCCTGAACTCTCGTAGAATAGCCACCACTGAACTGAGAAGGGATGAGCTCTCGCAGGGAATTCAACTACGGGCCCGCGAGGCAAGAATTGCAGATGCAAGGCCTGCCTTTCTCAAATACATTAATGATTCAATCAATTCGTTCAGAATCTTCCTTGGGGCATAAGGTATAGGTGATTTGGTCCCGACTACACGTTAACGGGTCAGAATTAATCAGTGGGTCAAATGAATATGCAATGCGATCACGCCTACAAGAAGTGGCAAAATGGAAAATAAACAGTACCACTTTGGTACCAGTCAAGATTGTTTTGGAATGGCCCATTGCCCGAGAATCCACATAATGAGGAACCAAACCATGCAAGGCGTGCATTCTTCTGAATCCGTCCGATTCTGGCTTTATACGAATTCGAACAATCAACAGGGACGGATGTCGATGAGTGGATACAACAACCCAAAAGTCGCAGTGAAACGTGGGCTGGGTACGCGGCGTGATTCTGCTTTAGTTTTCACTTAATAAAATGTTCCATATAGTCGTCTCAAGCCTCTACATTTTTACCTTGGATTTCATGAGTCGCAATTACCCTATTGTCACGGCTGTCGACGGTCTCCCCTCCCCTGCGCAACTTCACTTGGAGGCGTCATGGTCCTCACAAGTATTTCCATTATTTATGTCGGCCCGCCGCGTGGCCCTTCCTGTACATGGCTGGGCCGCACGCGTTAGCGATATCCCAATGCCTCCCGAGACAAAGACCTTGGATTGTGTCTCGAAGGCAGTCGGCTCGTGTTTGCCAATGAAAAGACTCTCTTTGTCAATCGAAAACATGATATGATACATCCTATTGAGATTATTCTTGACGGGAGGACCGCATCCTGCTATTACCCGTTATTGCTCAGACGACTATACCAGCTGTCACCAGACTACTGAATGACGACCTGCTCTTTGTGGGCAGCATGGTTGGACCGGAAGATGGCTAGAGAAGAAGTACCTCGAGCTTCCTGCGCAGCAAAACCATGACTTTTTCGGATAGTATGGATTTGGACGATGACAACGGTTGGTTGCATTGCTATACTACTTCGAAACTCTGCTAATCGGTCACAGATCTATATGGCGATTCACAGACGGTCAAACAGGCGACTGTTGGAACAACATCGGGAACCAGTGCTACCACAAGGACTCGTTCTGTCGTTCACCTTTCATTATGCGACTCGTTACCTGCATATGGCCCAATCGCTGATATGACATTTGATAGGCTAGACTCTGCTCAATTCTTCCAGGAACGTTTTGTCTCAGAACTTGTTGCTGCCACAGGATCAGGTCATCTAGGCGGATTCACTCTTTTCCAGGCGAGTTGACTGTGGTCTTACAAATAGTCCATTCAACCCACAATTAAGCACCGCGCGACCGGAGGGGCACGAGAAATCTGGTCTCTTCCTGTTTGCTAGTCCCAACGTGTAAATGGTCTCTCTTATGAGAAGGCTATGGGCCCATTTTCGGCTGAAATTGACACGATAATAATCAGCACAAACGCTAATCCTACGCCAGGTGTTTCGTTCGCTAAGTCCTCGCAGATAGCAACCCGAACCGAAAAGACCGATGTCGCTATTCCGACTCGCATACCTGGAACAACTGTCCCGTTCTTCCAGCGTACCACTATATTACATGTCATGACCAATGCTATCCATGTGTTGGAGCCCAGTACAATATTCCCATAGAGACTTTTCGTGTTGATGATTAATGAGGTGGAATCAAGACGGTAATGAAAGACGGCCACGTGCGCTACGGTACAGTACTGACTGAATTCAACTCAGAAAATCAGTATCCACCTTAGTTGGCTACAGGACGACTCGTACACCCCATCGACTCTTGCTATCTGTGCGGGAACTGGTCCTAGTGACCTTCAAGATGTACGGGTCGCTACTTTGGAGAAACCGGACGGCTGGATAACGTTTGACGTTTCCTCAGAACCTGACGAAGATGGGAACTCATTGTGAATCGTTTTCGCAACACTGCTTGTTCCTCATTGAACCCTCCTCTAGTAAACCTATACATGCGTACGTGGTGCAGAATCACATGAGTGGAAAAGATACACACATACGAGGGCCGCGTGTCCTTGGTCCTCAGGAGTATGTACCTCGGAACTATCTGCTGGGTGTGACGCTGACGCGAGATACAGAGAAGATGCTACTGATGGCGATCCTTTCCCTTGGAAGTCGCCGGACTTCAAGATGTACGAAAGATTATTTCAACTTCGCAAACATCTCTCTCGATTGATCGAGAGTTAGACATTCTGTCTCGTATATCTTTTTCTGTAGTGGTCAAGAACATAAAATTAGCAATGTTCTGAATTTGCGGTCAAAAGAGCAACGCCACCTTCATTAATCTGGCTGTGAAATAATCTTCATGATCTTTTCCAGATTGAGGCGCGCAAGCGTGAGTTTCTTGTCACACTTGGCTATCTCAACGTCAAGGTCAACAAGCCCCTTATAATAGAACGAGTTAGGGTCCATTCGCAACACGAGGCTACAGACATACCTTAACTAACACGTGGACTGTTGTGGTGGAGTTTATGACGGCTGACCCGCACCCCGCGGGAAGGGCTTTCCCGTCCTCGATGACGTTCACAGCACTGCATCCCTTGATCAAAGTGATTATAGCTTGCGTCTGCGAGCGGAACAAATCGGTCTCTTTGCCCGACTGAGAATGAATGAAGACTGATAACATGTCAGTACTAACCGCGGTTAAAGTAGATTCACTCACGTTGGATATTGGACTGTAGGTTGTAAGATGCAGCAAGTGACCTGGCTGCGCGCACGGCAGACAGCACTCCATCAAACTCTTTCTCCTCCTCGGAACTGATAAAGTCAGGATCCTGCATCAATTCAGCAAAGTAGGTTTGAATAGGCAGATGATGACTCACGTTTACAGGGTAAGCCGCTATCATGATGGAGGGGGTGGAATCTGTCGGACGTCTTGGCAGTCGCTGCCATAGCTCCTCGGTAACAAAGGGCATAAATGGATGAAGTAGACGCAGACCGTGATCCAGGCAAATATACAATGTTTGTTGGGCTGACCTACGAGTCTGGAGGGGGACCGATACGTCTGTCAAAGGTTTCATCGCCTCCTGTGGACAAAAATATGAGCTCAATACACATATTCAAATTCAAAGCAGCCCCACAATGTAGACATCGCAGAGCTCATATAACCAGAAATTGTATGCTGACGTAGTCGCAGCCATGAAATTGCGTTCGAGGAGCTGCATGTTGATCTGCGTCGCAGCTATGTTGAGCTTGTGTAGGATCCAGCGTTCTACAAGACTTTCATTTCCGGTTGGCTTCAGATGCAATGTAAGTTCAAGAACCCATCGTGCAAGCAGCATACCTTCGTAGATGTCTCTGGCGAAAAACTGTCGTCAAGTTTGAGCATTGCAAACTTCGTGGCATTGAAGATCTTGTTGCAGAACTTGCGGTATCCCTCCACTCGTAGGATTTCCAAGTTGATATCCCTGCCTAAACACAAACTCAGTCATGTATAGTTCGCACAGTGTTGATTACTTTACCGCCGCCTGAGTATCCGCAAAGAGCGAAACGCAACCCATCCGTACCACATTCTGGAATGCCCTTTGGGAAATCCTTCTTCTGTCCAGCGATCGCCTTTAGAATCTCCTTCTCGTCGAGATTACCTTCATACAATTTCTGGTGGAGTTCCTCAAGTGACAGGCCATGGATGACATCGATCGGGTCAATGACGTTACCGAGCGACTTGCTCATTTTGCGTCCATGAACATCGCGAATCATCGCGTGGCAGAGTACTTCAGAAAATGGCATCTGACCGGTAAGATAGATGCCCATGAGAACCATACGCGCAACCCAGAAGAAAAGGATGTCCCAGCCTGTTTCAAGGATACTGGCAGGGTAATACTGAGAGAAGTCGACAATCTATTGATGGACGATTAAAGCCAGTCAGTCTACTAGGTATGAAACGCCGTGCCTTTTCTGGCCATCCCAGGATTGAGAAGGGCCACAGTCCAGAGGAGAACCAAGTATCGAGGATATCTTCATCTTGCTCGAGTGTGGAGTTCTTTCCATCGTTGCTCTGCATTCAAGATTAGTGCGCAAGTGTTGGACTGATCGTTGAAATACGAACGTCGCTATGTTCTCCTTCAATTCGAACGAAATAGGCTGGGCATCGATGACCCCACCATAACTGCCGGGAGATACACCAGTCCTCTATGTTTTCGAGCCAGCGATACCACAGTGATTATTACCCTTGCTGGTGTTGTTGCCAGTCCCACGCCTAGGCGGTGAAAACCTGTGTGATTAATAGAACTACCAGAGTTTATATGACGCACTGGCATAACATACCAGCATCACCCGCCACGCACCTCACGTCTCGCAGTACTGACCAATGCCTCTACCTCCCAAGCCTCGTCCGCTTCCTAACAGGCGTATCCGAAGTCATTACCTCCGACGAAACTGAGGCTCACTCGCTCTTCCAGAGCAGCAACAAAATGGACGAAGAGCTGCTGCATATAACGGACATGGGCGGACAAAAAGTTTTCATGGTTTTGCCTGAAACCTTTCGTTTCCAAATATAGATTTCACATTGCTTTGATTGTTACTTCGGCTTTCGGCATTGGCTTTTTTCGGCTTTCGTTTGCGACTTTCACTTTCACATTTTATAAAGAGTTTCGATTTCGATTTCGACTTCGACTCCGGCTCCGGCTTTCGGCATTGGCTTTCGACTTTTGAGACTTTCACTTTCACATTTTATTGTTTTTGGAACGGTGCTATCAATTTATAGGGGAAATACTATCGTGCCTGACACAGGTCTGAGTAAATGATACAACCCAGACGTGACATGCACTGCATGTTCTGAGGCTCGTATATGCTACTCGTCATCGCGCTCGTGGTTCGTCTAGCGCAAGTCCTGCAAACACACAACACTCCCGACCTACACAATATTAATCTTTTCAGCAGCGTCGCAATGATGATCCATTCACGCGGTGCCAACTCCTCGGATGCTGAGCCTGTGTGGACTCAGATCCTTCAAGGTTTCGGCGGAGGTTTTGTTGCCGTTTCATTGCAAGTAGGAGCACAAGCATCCGTTCCTCACGCAGATGTGGCAATCATCACGGTGGTTGTGCTCCTAGTGCATCCCACCCAATAAAGACTTCCCCAGTTTATGTCTCGAGGTGCGTAGTTTGAATTTATGAGGTGTTTGTCTCATGATTCGCTAGGATTCGCCTCTCGCTGTCCGTTTTACCGACTTCACTCCACACCCATCTCCTGCAACAGAACGAGTCTCGACATCACCAGTATCTAGTGCTGCCGAAGTCCGGTTTGGTCCGGTTCTCTGGCAAAATTTTCCGAACGCCAAACCGAACACTAGGTTCAGGCGTAACTGTAAGTCTCTCTTTTCCTCCTCCGTTTAATTTACTCACTCAAAATCAGCCCCGTCGCTGGCAGACGACAGCGAACGCCACTGCCGTTGACCCATCACCCTTCCTCCATCCCATCCTCTCAAGTCTCAACTCCTCCACGTAACACGAGAATCTCTTCAGAACTCTAGGAATGGCATGGAAAACGGAGGGGTCGGACTGTATCATCCTCGGTGTCCGCGAGACGCGCAAGATCAATGACCCAGCAGGGTATTGCAGGCTTCGGCCTCGCGTCCATGGCATACCGTTTTCGTAGAGTCGAGTTCGTCGAAAACTCTAAACTCACACACGGTCCATTAGATTCAACTACACCTCAGAAAATGGCGCGCCTGTGGACCAAGCAAGTAAGATACATATCTAGCTGCGCATGATGCTCACGCCATAAATTTTCCGCAGTGCTAGTGTACCCCTCAGTGCATTGTACGACTTGAAACCTACCTAAAAATTATGAGGTTCGAACTGGTTCGAACCTATTCACCGTCAGCCGAACCCTGAACCTCTTGGAGAGGTTCGGTTCTGAGTCTTGGCCGAACCTGGGATTGGACCATGAGTCTGGTTCGGAAAGGTTCAGGTTCGAACCGAAGTTCGGAACCGGACTGCGGCAGCACTACCAGTATCTCAGTCTCAGTCAAGTCAACACCGAGCGAATTCCACTACATCGTCGCACCTTCCATCCAAGTCCGCCCAAAATTTCCATCCATCAGCCTCCCGTTGTCGTTATGATTCATGTCCCGAGCCCTGGTGCGGCTGAGTCTTCCCATCTTGAGGAAGAGGAAGGAGACTGACTGTGTTTCCTGAAGGTCTTGATGTTGTGCTTCCGTGCAAGTCTCGCAATCCTACCTCGGGGATGGTCCTCGTGAGCGATACTTTCACTCGTTTGGCTATGGTCGCTCGCACGACCCTGCTTCTCTCTGACTCATGTCGAACCATACCAACGGGACATACACCTTCATAAAGGACTGGTGTAACTTCCGCAGCTGTCTCGCTGGCTGTGTCGACGGCATGATATCCATTGGCCTCCTCAACATGAAGCTGCACATGAGAATCGTCGACGGTCAGCGTTTCCGCATTCGGAAGGTCTCTGGCGGGCCTTCATCCATTCTCTCGATGGATGGCCACAACATCGACATCGACGTTGGCGAGCTTCGCTATGGCGAATGCAAAGGTAATCGCGCGCTCAATGCCACGGATTGCAACTACTTCCGGAGTTGATGCCAGAGGGTGGGTGGCGGGGGACAGCAAGACAAGGTCAAGTATTTGATTCAAGATGATGGTCACTGTAGTAATAGATTCAAATCATAAAGAGAACTGTCTCAATTGTACAGGTAACTGTAAGTAAATACAACCTAAGCAATGACAATAACTGGGATGTCATCCGAGGCACGGTGACGGAAAAGTAGATGGTCAGTGAAACAAGTGAAAACAATTCTACGACCGCTTGTAACAGGCGCACTAAAATGAGCTAGGACACGAGCTAGGACCGCCAATACTTGGCCAGGACGCACAGGGATCTTGATGCCCAGTTGCGGCACACAAAACTCCCCCCCCTCCCAGTCACCTACTGCGAAAACAAAAGCATAAACTGCACGATCGTCGTTCCAGTCAATGTGAACAACCCCGGATCCGGCCTCTTTTGCGGCAATAGTGAAGAAGGGCCCTCCCATATTAAGACTTGGACGAGCCTGGAATTTATGTCCGAGGAGGTTCTGCACACGCTCATTTGCTCTAGAATAGTTGAATAAATCAATTGTAGTAAATATAAAAACATAAGACATACTTTAGAATGGCATCCCATTGGCTTGGAGCATGATCCTTAAACACGGAGGCGATTTTTGGAGCGATATAAGTTTTGAGATAACGCAAAAGGTCATCAATTGCCTCAATAGCTTCAGGAGACTGGGCCTCCGTCTCCATAGTGATGCGAGGCTCGGAGCCAGTGACCTCCCAGGTCCCGAAATGGAATGCATCCGTGGCCGAGCGATTTTTGTCCTGTTTGAGGAGATGATTTGGGTTGCTGGCCAATAGGCGATCCCAACGGACCTGAAGACCCTTTTGCTGGTCAGGAGTGATGAATTTCTCGAAGCGCATGATGAGGTATGGGGGGATATCATTGGGAATGGAGTCAGTGGGGAGGTGACCCAACGGAAGGAGTATTTTCCCGTTCAACGGAAGTGTATTGAGCTGCTGAGGCGTACTGGTAGTATGGTATTTGCATCTTATGATCTTCCGAACAGTCTTTCCGGACCGCTTGATTGCGAGGAAATCAGTTGGGAATTCCTTAATCTTGTGGATATCTAAATATAAAAAGATTTCATATGTGTGGGTCCAGAGGGGTCCAAACTTTAATGTTAAACCACGTACATAGATCCTTTTCAATGATTGCCTTGATCTTTTTGATATCCCTCTTATCTCCCCATTGCTTGTACCGTTTGGCTTGGCTGGCTTGGCCACGACGTCCTCGTCCCATATTGATATAGATGTATAGATGTAGATGTGAAATTGTGAACTCAATTTTTAAGTTTGGGAGACTTCATTGAAAAATCGAGAATTACATAATACTTTGTATGATGTTTGGTACACTCAATTTCCCTACATCTTCCCCACACACACTCACAGAGGGTTCACCCTGAACCATCAGCCAGCTATTTGTTATGACTCTCCTCCCGGCTTCAACAAGTGGACTATCAGCAGTCCGACAAAGGAAAAAAACATGTATGTGTGCAGTTTTCTCGAAACCGGAGTTTACTGCACTTCTGCCTTATCTGTTTAGTGGTGTTGATTTCGCTGTGATTCCTTCTCGGGATGAACCATCTGGATTGGTCATTGTCGAATTCGGCAGGAAAGGTGCCCTTGGTGTTGGTGGATGACTTTGTGGTCTCGGGATGATGATGGGTAAGTGCTTAGTGTTGTCCTCTTTGAGCAGAATCTCACGTGCTTCCGCTCGTAGTGGTTCCCTGAGGAATCTACCTCGACGGCCCATATGTTGTCTCAGCTTTCGAAGACAATCAAATTAGCGTTGAGATCCACAGAGCAAGAAAGAGCCATACCTCGTGTTCGGTCAGCCATCCAGCGTTTCCCGGTCGTTGAATGGCGTCAGCGGATGGAAGACATGCACCTCGGAAGGAGCATCTCCGCGAGCCGAAAGCCAGCTGGTTCAAACGTTTGGCGGGAGTCGGACTGCGGCAATGAGCCTTCTCAGGTGATGATCCTAGTTATGACGAAGGCAATCACCCACAGCCTCACAGAATTGCCTCCAGAACTCCCACTCATTTCACGGGCAGCTTCTCGCCACGCCTCGAACATTTTGCTCACAGTTCAACTTGAGCGCGAGCAATTTGATTGCGAAAGGGAGTCTTTTGCATCCGAGAGGGAGCAGGAACGTGCTGAGTTTGCCGACGAGCGTGCTCGCATGGATGAAGAGCGCGAACGAAGGGTTTATGACCTGGAAGAAGAGTTCGTGGGGAGCTTGACGGTGAAAGGCAGCCATGACTCACCGAGAACGAGGAACGGGCAGCCGCCAATGAAGGTAACGAGGGCATGCGCGCGCAATTGGGCGATATCACACAGTTAGCTCCCGAGCAACGCGATGAGTGTGCGAGGAAGAGGGAGCTTATGGATCAGCGATGGGAAGAGAAGCAGGGCAGGTGTGCTGAGAAAGACGCGCAGTACCATGAACTGAAGCACATGGTCTCCCGGCTCATTCAAGACCGTGAGGCGGATCGAATTCAAGAGGAAGAGCGGAGGATGCAAGAGCAGCAGAGGAGAAGAGCGATCCTGACATGGGGACCGTATTCAGGGGACCACAGGGTCTATTTCCCCAGCTAGACGGGTATACTACTTGTTTTTTTCTGTGCACGTTATCATGCTATCATTATTTTTTAGGGAATACATGTCCCGGATCTTTATCGTAGGTTCTACATCGTGTTCGATGAGAAACGTGCTTATGAGTCGCAGGGTCAAAGTACAGCACAAACGACTGGTATCGGTGGGCACATGTCGGGTCGATTTATTCCCACTGTGGAATGAGGATCCATTGACGTAACGTGAGTACTTATCTTGCGCACTTGAGGTTATCTCACAATTGCTTAGAAACGGTCATGTCGCAAGTTCGTGCCAACCTCATGGTCGTTTTCCTTACAGGAGATTCGCAAGGTCCGGGATGATTGGCCTGCAGTCAACGGTATTGTTGTCCCGACCGCTCATGCTTCGGCGCTATCTTCAAAAGCAAAGCCTCATAAGATATGCGCTACTTCACGTTCCAACCATCCACTCCGGATGCCAAAATCTCGAAAATCTTGCAAGATGCGTTTTTCGACTGTTTCGACTATTCCTTCAACAAGCATTTCCCCATCTTGACAAATTCCGGTATTCGCGACACTAAGGAAGTTCAAAACTCTCACGTTGATTGCGAGAACCGCCGGATCTTTGGAGAATTTCTCTGGCTGGTTCTCCAGGGTGAGCTGCTCGAAAGTCAGTTCAGTCACCCTTGCTTTGAACATGGACTTCGCTAACTGAGTCAAAGAGCTCTACGAATCAGTGGGATCTGGGTATTAGAAGTTGGGCACGTTACCCTGCCCTATGGACCCTCAAACACGTCGATTCGCTGCCTAATCCTGATCCTACGGATATTGCGGCTTTGGACGAGAATCCTGTGGCTATTAGTGATATTCAGATTATTCAGTTGACTTACGTCGGACCTGTCATCGATCTTTATGGTCGGTTCGCTGCGGAGAAACTTGCTCGGTTGAGTTGATGGAGATGTACCCTGATCACTTTTCTCGAAACCCGAGTCTACTGCGCTTCCGCCTTGGCACTGATTTCGACTTGGTGGTCTTCTTTATCTTTACATTTTATAATTTTTTAGTTTGTAAGAGGATTGAATTATTTTAATTTATTTGCCTGCATGGGTGAGTGCTTAGCGTCGTCTTCTTTGAGCAGAATCTAACGTCCTTCTGCTCATAGTGGTTCCCTGTGGAAGCCTCGACGGCCCATATGTTGACTCAGCTTTCGAAGACGATCAAATTAGCGTTGAAACCCACAGAGGAAGAAAGAGCCATACTTCGTGCTCGGTGGGCCGTCCAGCGTTTTCCGGTCACTGCAGCCTTCTCACGCGATGGCGGAAGTAGAAGATTGGAAAATCAAGGACTGCCTGTTCAACCTGACTGGGACGCCTAGAGTGCCATGTCATCCCCGAGAATGATCCTTAGTTTTCCTGGACAGCGGAGCCAGGTCTCGACGCCTGACGATGAGAGCTTCCTGACGGCACCACCTCGTTTCAGCGTCAACCGCGACTCTTCGTACACATCCGATACTTCTGACGAGGAACATTCACGGCATAGTTTCGCGACTAGTAGTCGGCCTGGGTACAGTGACTTCTTGGAGAAAGCGAACAGGACGGTTGCACAAGACCATCGGCATGCGCCAGACCCTTTCCTGAGTGTGACACCGCCTACAAAACCGTTTGGGTCGCACTCTCGAGTGGCCTGGATGGAGTCATTGGCAGTATCGTTGCAGAAAAATATAACTCGCCGTTTAACAAGGCTATTGCAACGGTGCGTATCTCGAGAATTTTGGTGGATGCTGTCAACTGATTCACATCCCTTTAGTTCACGGATTCCGATGGTGGCGTTACCTCAGAGTTGGTGCAAAAGCTTCAAGCATTGAACTTGGATAACTCCAAGGGGACAAGCTGTCCAGTGCAGCCAGCACTGAGAGTCTGTCTGGAGCATGCCTGGCACTCTCACAATCAACGAGCAGCACTCCCGTCCGATATGTAAGTGTACCTTCTTGTGGACCTGCATCGTTACTAACGCCACACATACAGCCCCAAGAACACCTCAGCTCTCACCCATTTAATCCAGAACCGGAACCGGAATTTGACGGCAACCTTGTGATGATCGATAGAGTCCAAATTGCCATGCCTCGACAATTCGGAGGCTGGCCGTTCTATCATCGTTGCTCTCGGCCAGGTAAGACCTTTGATTTTGGATCCTCATCCGTTAGCTCACGTTTGTTCTCAAGATGTTTGCTGCCAACAGCTACCACGGTGCGCAAGTTTCACCGAAGTGGCTGTAATTGGAAGTCCTTGTACTTTGGAATGCGCTCTGCATTTGTAACACTCCTGCAGTGGTTCTCAAAGGCTAGCGTAGAGGGCAATGTTATTGTGGATCCTGTGCCCAAGCACGAATATGTCCCCCCTGGGCCTGGAGGATCAGCTATGTGTTGTGGCGAGGGCGTAGTAGTCCTACTAGTACCCAATCACTTTTCAAACATTGGAGTTCCATAAAACAAAATTTTGAAAAGCTGGGTTGATCAAATTGTCATTGTGCTTGCCACTCGTCAGACCATATGTAGAAGAAACACAGTTGTTCCGAACTTCAACAGCTTATTCCTACGGTCCTCGTTGCTCCAACACAATCCTACGTGGCAATGAAACCTCGACTTCGGGGAGGTGGTACAGTGGGAGTAAAGCCTAAGCCGGTGGCTGCAGTAGCATTGAAGAACTGCACATGCACATCGCAAGGTTGCGCGTCGGAAATTGTGTGGGATGCAATTTCTCAGACATTCGTTGCTGGACGGCTAGTTGGCCTGAAAGAATTTGACCATCATAAACTGGAAGATGATCGACTACGTCTTGCTAGCAAACTTCCCCCCCCATCTGCTTCCACAACTGCCCTACCCTCCCCGGACAACCAGCCTGCATCTGATGACCGGCATTCTCCCACTCCCCGCACTGTATCTCCAGATGCCCAAACATCAAAATCAGCTCAGAGGCAGAAACATAGAATATTCAAGGGGTTCACTACCCTTTTGGACTTGCAAGACAAGCTGCAGGCTTCTGAAACCTGTCGGGACCGAGTTCAAAGCACACTCAATGACTTGGTGTTTATTCACTCCCCAGCTCTTCATGATTCCCCTGTGTTGGAGAAACGCACAAAGGATACTACTCTCCATACACCAAATGAAGGACCCTACGCCCTGCTATATAATACTCCATCCAATGCTCTCCTGATCCAGTACGAGGAGGAACTTCTCCAATTACTTCACGTCTGTGATGGTATTGTCGATTACGGGGATAAGGAGCTTCAGGATGCAAAATCAGCTTTGGAGGGTGAAGTTGACCGTAAGATCCTGGAAATTGAGCAGATGAAAGTAAAGGCGTGGCAACATCAGAAATGCAGGGGGGGTAGTACAAGGACAAAAGTCAATGCAATCGAAACAGGTAAGGGAGCCATGGGTTGATTAAGGATTCAGAACTCAACTTCATTCTCAGGCAAATTCTACCAACACCAATGGAAAACCCGGAATCCCATTGTCACCCTATGTTACTTCTTGATTGCCATCCTTCATCTCATTTGTGGAATCTCTCTGTCCCACTGCCGGTTTATTTTGTACTGCATCAAGCTCCTGTTGGAGCTGTCATCTACGTCAAGTGCAATCACATCTAGCATCCCAATTGATCCGCGGACAGTGATTGACACTTTTGATCTTAATCCAGCCTCGAAAGCATTTGTTTGCTGTCCAAAGTGCTTTTCCTGCTATCCACTCAATGACAGTGATTCCTATCCTGAGCGCTGTACTTTCCAATCCACACCAGATTCTGTGATTTGCAATCGCTTGCTTCGCCACACCAGGTCCATTCGAGGCAGGCGCTTTATCTATCCGGCTAGACGGTACCTCTACCATGACATGAAGCAATGGATTGGCCGCCTTCTGTGCCGGGATGGTATGGAGGATATTCTTGACCGCGAACTACCCACTACCCATGACGAGTCTGTGCATGATATCTTGGAGACCAAGCTGTTTCACGAGTTCCTTGGTCCCGATGGAAACCCGTTTTTCCGACCTGGTGGAGGAAGATATGCTTTCAGCCTATGCATGGATGGTTTCAATCCGTATCATCTCAAGGAGGCTGGCAAAAAGGTTCATGTTGGAGGCATCTACATGGTGTGTTTGAACCTTCCGCCCGAAATTCGCTATGATTTCGAGAACTTGTTCTTGGTTGGTATCATACCTGGACCTGGTGCGCCACTGCTGGAGCAGATCAATCATGTCCTCCAGCCTCTAGTGGATGATCTTCTTGTCTTCTGGAATCCCGGTGTATACTACGCCAGTACTCCAAAGTACCGTAATGGTCGCTGTGTCTTATGTGCAGTCATTCCATTGATTTGTGATTTGCCTGCAGCTCGCCAGATGAGTGGACATGCTCATTTCAGCTCCCACCATTTTTGCTCGATGTGCTTGCTGCGTCTGGAGGATATCAACAATCTTGATCGTTCTCACTGGCTTCGTCGTACCTGTCAAGAGCACCGACATTGGGCTGAACAGTGGCGGAATGCCAAATCGGAGAAGGAGCGAAAGAAAATCTATGATATGTATGGTCTTCGGTGGTCAGAGCTGCTGCGGCTCCCATACTGGGACCCTATTCTTTTTACACTGATCGACTCAATGCATGCCATGTTTCTTGGTGATTTCAAGCGTCATTGCCGGGATATCTGGGGTATGGATATCAAGCTCAAGGACGGTGACGGGACATGGATTGACCCAGGAGCAGCAGCAGAGTTTGATGGAGATTCTGATGCATTATTGCAGGATGCATGGGATACTCTTCGCCATGGGACCATGAAGGATATGGAGAAGGTGACACGGGCTGTACTTCAACGCCTCTGTCGTGACACTCAGATGCTCCCGGAGCCACGCTATATGAAGCGGAAGAAACATCTCTTGAAGAAACTGGAACAATATGTACGTGTATAGTGGTTTTTGATACACCTTGCCCTGACCAATTCAATGCCTGTATAGCGTTCAGAACTGGGTTGGCCTCTCCCTCGTATACCGAGCAATGATGGCCATAGTATGACTTCTCGGAAGGGGAAGAGTGACCCCGTTGATGTCGAGGAACTTGCTGCGGCGGAGAACATTTTTCTTACGAAACCTGACAAGTCAGTGAAACGGTCTTTCCGCCATGCAGTCCTAGTTGCAATGTGTGCTGCTCGCTTCAAAGCCGGTATTTCTGAGCTTGAGCCTAACACTAAACAAACATTGGCGGATTCGCTCATTCAATGGGTGCGTTCTGCATCGACAGATTTGGCAAAGTTTTGACTTGTGTACAGCGTCAGGTACAAGGGAAAGCTATTGAGGCCCCATTAGCTGGCCATCATGCTCCGCAGAACAGAGGAAGGGTCAGAAAGAATGAATCTGTTGTTCTGGGCGCAGGCGTTCTGGCAGAGGTCCAGCAAGATATGGCACGCACACGACTTCCATATTGGGTTTCACCAGCTCCTCAAGAAGCTGGCAGTACCCGAGTAGGCAAGCTGTCGGCAGACCAATGGCGGTCATTCTGTTCCATTCATCTGGTAGTGACTTTGGTCCGTATCTGGGGGCCTAGTGATCCTGAGTCTCGATTTCACAAGATGCTCCAAAACTACATGGATCTTGTGACTGCAGTGAAAATTGCCTCCATGCGCACCATGACACCTGCCAGAATCTCATCCTATAACCTCCACATGGATCGTTATCTCAAAAATATCTTGGAGCTTTACCCACAAGTCAACCTGTCTCCGTACCACCACTTGTCTGGCCACTTTGGTGAGCTGTTGCAAAGATTTGGCCCCACCCACGCCTGGCGATGTTGGATTTTCGAAAGGATCAATTACACGCTACAGCAGATTCCTACCAACAAGAAGTTTGGTACGTCTGATGAATATTCGTTAAAAGAATTGTCTCACCAGTATGATGAGACAGACCAGCTGGAGAAGACCATGTTCGAAAACTTCTGCATTGCGCAGTCGCTGCGTTCTTTGATCACGAGGGGCCAACTTCCCGAGATTCTCTTCCAGTTCATAGATGTCTTCACTAAGACATTTCGCGATGATCGTTCAAGAGGTACCTTGATCAGCGACTCCAAAGCATTCAAAATCAAGTTTTCTGTAAAGCCTGATGCTACCAGTGATGCCTCACCATCACGACATCTCTCACCGTCTGTACGCTCAGCAATCCAAACCTGGAACAACGACCCTAAGAATAATTCTGGAGGGAGTCTGCTAGGAGTTGCCCACGGCAAACCTTGTTCACCAGTCGCAAAGGCCCATAATTCATTGGAGAAAAATGGTATTTTGTACAAACCCCATACCACGCCCCGTCACAAAGATAAAGAGGCACCGCAGCCATCTGGTACACTCTCTGCCTTCAATACCCACACGGATGATGTCCACAATTTGGATTCCGACAGGAACGATCAGAAGAGCAGTGTTGACACGGCCCATTGCTTCATCGCATTTCACAATGATATCACATCCAGCTGGTCAGCCGGCCGAATACGAGAAATATTGACGCATGAATCTCAAACCTTGCTGGTGGTTGATCCTTTCAGGGCCCTTTCACCTACAGATGTGCATCATGACCATTACCGTATGTATCCCTGGGCAGGTGGCAGGATTTTCTATGATGAACCAGAGCCATGTCCCATCATCATTTCGCCCATACAGTTGATGTGTCATGTGGTGCTTGTGCAGAATGTTTCCAGTGGTATAGCCGCGCCTCACTGCTTGACCATCCCTTTAGATCGGGTGAGTAGATACTGGGCATCTCACCACATTACCTGACCACTTCGCAGGATTGAGTACAGTTGCAGACAGAAACAACAGAATATCTATGCAGGCTATTATCACACTTGTCGTCGTCTTCATCCCATCATTTTGGCTAAGGGCACGCGACAAGTTACACCGTGACGGCTGGGCAAAGATCGGTAGATTACATAATAGCATGTTTTCGAACAGTATTCACCAATTGAAATTGTTCATATATACATTCATCATTTGGCCAGTGATGCCATCGATGATCGATGACTGTCGGCTTGCGCAAGGGAAGCTAGCCAAGCTATATCTCATAGTGCAGTTATGACTCACGGGTGGGCTCTTGCATACTCGAAAGAGGTCGAGCCGGGGCCCTGATGGGCACTTGCGAGTCAAGCACTTTCTGTGCTCAAACCTACTGCACGCCGCCTACTAGGGAGCGCAGTAAAGTTCAGGTGTGTCCATGTTCGCTGAGATTGTGTTGGAACCGAGTATAATTAACAGGCTACATGAAACTCCGCAATGCATTTTCGCCCTTGCTCTGTTCTCTGTTTAAAAGTAAAACCTCAACGTGACATTGAACATGGAACCAGCCACAACTGTAAGTCGTTCCTCAGTTTCAACAGTACATTCCAGTACTCAGTGCTAGCTAGCATCAAAAAACCATCAAATTAGAGCTCTTTGTCACTCCCAACGAGCTTTCCCAACTTCTAAGAGCCGAAGCGATAACCACACCCGCAGGCCATGCTTTTTTGGCTAAACTGCATGAATATATCTCAAATGAAGACCGTTTTGAAGAAACCTGTCTTCAATTGCAACGGGAGAGGCAGAGACGACAAGAACTTGAAGAGCTGATGAGGAGGCAGGTAATCGCTTACGAGGAGCTTACCAAAGTGTGCCTATCAAATGTCAAAAGACTCACTGGTGTTTCCCCTGTAAGTCATTTGAACTTGCCAATATTAATTTGCTTGACATTCGGGGGTTTTCTCACTACCATTTGCAAGTAGTGGATGGTGAAGGCTTCAAGCTACGACATGGATTGGTCTCTCCTTTTTTGAAATCGGAGAAGCACCATCATTCGACGAGGCGTATGCGCTCGGATTGCTTTACATGTAGGCACTATCCCATCGCTAGTCTCCCCCATAGCCAGATAGACCAAGGAAGATATTCGTTTTATCTAAGTACTCAATCCCTCAGTGAGAACCTTTTATCGCTGTAAAGGGCGCCCGCAGTACCGTCAGCGGCTTTCGGTAACTATTTGCATGCACCTTTAACACCGTTTATGGAGATCTTCCTTCCCAGTCCATGGATGCACCCCGTGATATTGTTTTATGGGGTTTCGTTGAGCAGGTGGACAAT
>QFEX01000745.1:0-11929 GCA_003316505.1 Suillus alpinus
GGTATTAGAGCCACTTAGTTCAACGTAGTATGAGTAGCGACGAGAATCATCCTCCGCCCCGCGAGCCTTCGCGCAAGCGTGGTGGGTCAGCGCTTCACATGGGTCCACGTAAAAAGGCGTACGTGATCTTTCAAGCGTTCAATCACCGTCTCCCTAACTTGCCCTCATCAGGACTTTATCGAATCCGCTTGTTCTTCATGGTCGGCATTTTGGTCGGACAGTGTTTGCACTGTGCAACTATCCAGCCCTCCTTACTTCAGGTATACTTCGGCTCGAAGAATTACAGGACGCTCCTGTAGAGGATTATCCAGCGGAGTGAGTGGAATTGCGATAACTACATGCCACCAGCACTTAACAATACTTTTAATTTTAGTGTTCGCCGGGAACACAGGGTGTTCATGGATCTAGTAGATTCTTATCCCGGTCTTTTAGAACGTCTGACGAATGGCGAGGAGGATGATATTATCCGCGTGGGAGAATTGGTAAGTTTTTAATACCTCAAGGTTAGCATACTTATCATCTTGCAGCTGGGTAAAGGGGCGTCTGGTGCGCGAGGTGATGATACCAAGACGCTCAAGTCTGCCGTCCTCGAATGGCTTGTGCCCAGAGGACAAGTAGTCATACCGCCCCTCTCTCGAAACATCAAGTCTGACCGCGGGTTTAATCATGAAGTGACCGGTGCGCTGCTCTGCCCCGCAGGCCTCGACTGGTCGAATGCAGAGTAAGTTTTTCCGCCGTCCACCAGCTAACCATCATAACATAATCCAGGACCAAGCAGGGTCTCAAGAGTGGTGAAACCACAGTTCGTGGTGACCAGTGGCCCGTGTTTTTATATGCAGGTTATATGTATGATCCCGAAGATCCGTGGAAGGGTTTATTGAGGAGCGAGATACTCATCTTCGTAAGCTAATTCTATTGACAATAAAGTTCTCACTCAATCCAGTTCCCCTTCGTAGGGTTTCAAACATGTCTTTACGTCTCCGAGCTCGGTGGATAAGGAGCCAAAAGCTACGCGCTCCGGCAATGCTTACCTTCATGGCATGCAGTCTGTAACTAAAGGGTCCCTAGCCTATATTGCCACGCAGGTGCGCAACAATCTTCATAATTGACACACCCTCTGATCTATCTTTCAGGTTCGGTTTTCGTTAAGTTCTTCTTCTGTATTTTCTCGTACCGACACGGTCACGGACTCCGACAATTTCTATCATAGCATTCTTGACCTGTTGGAGGATCCTGATGAAAATGAGGAAGTAGCTGACCTGATGATGTGGTGGACACGGTTCGTAATGCACCCCATCAACCATAAAGTCTAAATTAACACTTACACAGTCGGGTTTTTCCTAATTCTTCATCTTTACAGCGCAGTATCAGCAAAAACAGTGCGCTGTCAAAAATTCGGGAAAAACGCGCTGCCTTGCGAGAACGAGCCACTGCCGGCGCTACTTAATTTACTTAATTCATTGTCGTCATTACTATGTACTGCCTGTAAGACATGATCTAATTAATGTCACTGATGAATGCTCCATCCGTAATTGTATTGCATGAGAATCTCTTGGTATGTTTGAGCAAAAACAAAATACCACCAACTTGCCATTAGTAATGATAGACCCTGCCATAAGAAGCTGCCCATGTAACAGTAGTTGTCTTCGGTCAAAGTTCAGCAGCTTGCCGTTGCACTGTAACTCAATATCTTACTGTGGCACACTGCCAGCAATTACAGATCCTGCCATAAGAAGCTGACCATGCAATAGTAGTTGTCTTCGGTCAAAGTTCAGCAGCTTGTCGTTGCACTGTAACTCAATATCTTATCATGGCACACCGCCAGCAATTACAGATCCTGCCATAAGAAGCTGACCATGCAATAGTAGTTGTCTTCGGTCAAAGTTCAGTAGCTTGTCGTTGCACTGTAACTCAATATCTTATCATGGCACACCGCCAGCAATTACAGATCCTGCCATAAGAAGCTGACCATGCAATAGTAGTTGTCTTCGGTCAAAGTTCAGCAGCTTGCTGTTGCACTGTAACTCAATATCTTACTGTGGCACACCGTCAGCAATTACGGATCCTGCCATCAGAAGCTGCCTATCTAAAGCCAGACATATTGGGTAGATAATCAGCACCTTGCTATAGCATGATAATACAGTATCATACACTGGCACACTGGCAGTGATTATATATTCTGCCATTGGAAACTGCCTATGTAAGAGTAGATAAATATGACAATAACATGACAATCTGCTAGTAGATCATAACTTGGTACCATAGGTCTGCCAATATTAAAGCATTGGGAGATCCTACCAACGTAGTCTAACTATCTATTCCTTTACATGTGATCTGTAATTGTGATGTATATTTTTAATAACATGACAAAGTGCTAGTAGATCATAACTTGGTACCATAGGTCTGCCAATATTAAAGCACTGGGAGATCTCACCAACGTAGTCTAGCTATTTATTCCTTTATCATGTGATCTGTAATTGTGATATATATTTTAAATATTTTGTATTAAATAAAGCTAGATAAATCATTGTCATATCCTGGTCAAATACCTGATGTAATTAGCATGCCAGCAGCAAAAGTAGAACCTTAGTACGAGTGTCTTTGAATACGTAATATTATCCATTGGTCGTGCGTTGGTGACGTCAAATCCTAGCGCATAGATCATGTTCAAACACGATGTTATGTTACTTGAAACGAATTCTGAACACTTTGAATGCTCATTCCCAGTCAAAACCTGCAAGTGGAAAATCTACGGAAATAGTGGTGACAAGATTGAACAATATTCTCGGAGAAATTTCAGTCACTTTGTAGATTGTATATCGAAAGAATCTAGAGGAATCGAGTTGTTTGACGATGGCTCGATTCTGTACATGTACACAATCTACGAGAATATAGTCCAATCTTGTGGTATTGTGATTGACGGAAATTGATAATATACAGTACGAGCTACAGGACGATATGCGATAAGCGAATGGACGGCGTGCGAGTACGAGAACAGAAAGCAACAAAGCAGTGGTGCACATTGGTACGCATAATCGAGTTTGAGTCTGCCGCTGCGCGTTTTTTCCTCATAATCCCACCAAGGTCAGTTGTATTGTTACTTGACGAAGACTCGGAGGTGCCCGCAGTTGCTGAAATAGCTGGTGTAGAGTGAGCTCTGACACCTTCTGTTCGTCAAATGATACCCGAAGCTTCTCCATGAAGGAGACTTTGCTGTTCTGATCTAGAAGGATGTCGCCTGCATCGGGAGTGCAGGTGATGGCGGATGTGCGGGAGATGGCGGACGTGCAGGTGATGGCGAACATTCAGGAGATGTTGGACGTGTGGAAGATGGCCTTGGCAAAATTTTACCTTCGTCTTCATCGGGATAGTCTTCGACAGTGGATCCATAATAGTTTTGATGGGGGGCCCAAACAGTGGGTACTGGGGGTAGGGGGATTGGTTGAGGTGAGGGTGTTCTGATTGGACTAGCAGATGGCAGCTCAACTTCGGTCTGGAGATGTGAAATAAGTGAACAATAGATGTGATAACAAATAGCACATACCTGGGCTGGTACTAGCGAGCTGTTGACTGAGGTAGATCTGTATCTATCTCTCGAGACCACCAGTTGCTAATTCACGGAGCTGCAGCGTTGTTCGTGGGGCAGACGTGGTGTCGAGATCACAATACCTCGTGTCACAACAGTGAGTTGTCCCATGCAAATGTGTGCGCAGTCGCATTGGTAAGTCTTGGGTTCCCTGGGCATTGCGTCTAACACTGTCAGGATACTAGTGCGTTGAGAGCAGCAGCCTGGTGACCTGTAGCAACAGAGTAGGGAAGAGCTGGTACTAATATATGATTGGGCCACACACAAGCAGAACGGGAAAGCAGTCACACGTCTGCTTTCCTTGCTTTGCTTGTGCGTTGCATGCAACACAAAGTGTTTCGTTGGTGTTTCGCATCGGTTAGTTTTGTTTTGTGTGCTTCAAGTTGACTCAACCGAGCTTCAACTTCGTAAAGCACCTTTGTTCAGTCAGTTTGTCGATTTCACACGATTCTAAATATATTTACACGATCGCTGTAGATTTCCCACTTGCAGGTTTTGACTGGGGCTCATTGTTGATGAATATTTGAACGTTCATCAATGCTGAAATGCACCTCTCACTACATTTACAGTGCTTGTCCCCGCGTTCGTACGGCTCGGGTATGTTTCAATTTGTAGCGTGCCTCCTACATTGTCTCTAATGGTGACCTAATGATGGTTTTCAGATGCTGTGTGAAGTGTTGTGTCACCTTGTCAAGCTTGTCAAGCGTTGTGATGCAACTTGAATGCCTGCACGACGCACGTGCCATCATAGACGCCCTGCAGTCTGCTGAACCGTTGTTTTAACCGCTGAACGTTTCAAGTTGAACCCTGATACTACTACTATGTCCTCCAAGCTGTCAATTATTGCAGGATCACATTGTTAATAGAGGTGCGTAGCTCCGAATCCTTTACATGACCATCGACCACTGATATTAATCACAGTTTATGTTGAATCCACAGGTGTGAACATCACAACCTGGAACGCTGGAACGCTGGAACACAACATCATAACAACAGGTATGCACCAGCCAGCCCACACGCTTGGAACCTTGGTCAGAGATTTATGTGGGACCCATAGGTCATCCCATTGAATGAGCAACGGACCATGGCTTCAGGCAATCCCAGTCGCAAGAAGCGTTTTTCTTTTTTCGGGAAAACTCGTTCAGAGGCTCACCAGGTTCGCTTCTTTCCATTCTTTCGCCTTCGCATCTGATATCTCTGCAGTCATCTGATGTTCAGCCGCCGCCCGGTCAATCCCGCCCAGCCTCACTTCGCAGCAAGGCCAAAGATCTTGTCACTCGACGTCCTGGACAACCCAAACCCTCCCAAGGGAATTCTCCCTCGGCAGATCCAACAGAGGTGTGTAAAGTCTTTCGTCAATGACAGTATTCTTAAAAGCTGCCCGATGCAGAACTATGCGCAGCTCACGGTACCCGAAGAGCGAGCCAACGAGCTTCCAAATATGAGTGCTTACAATCCTGTATCGCTCGAAGACCCCCCCTCTGATGGGAATCGTAACGTGAGTAGGCGGTTCTTGCGCGACACGTTGCACTTACCCCATCAATCTCCATTCAGGTGTCCACCTCAGATCAACATGCTCAACTACAGTCCGACAAGCTCCCCACGACAGTCCGGTCGATGAACGAAGGTCAGACAGTTCACGGCGCCGAATCGAATGTACGTGCCATAAAGTCATTCTTTACCCTGTCCGTAACACAGAATATGCTATGATTAGGACTCCGCAACCAAGGTGACTAACAAGTCTGACTCGGACGAGGTAGATGCAGCTCGCCGGCATGCTAGAGAGGCCGTTTCTGGGTTAAACCCTGTTTTCGGGTTTGTGCAAGCTGTGGCGTCGGGCATCAACGATGCAGGAGACCCGGTTGCTGCAGTCGACTATGTCACCCCGTTACTCGGAACAGTTTCCAAGTTCAATTCCATTGTTGATACGATTGCCGAGGTATGGAATTCTCATCACGCAGCGATTGTGTCAGTCATCATGCAGCACAGATCCATCCATACGCGAAGGCAGCATGGGGTGTCTTGTTGGTTGTGCCTAAGGTATCCATCTACGTGTATAAATGTTTCTGATGCATGTCTGACTAACATACAATTCTTGCAGACCATCATCTCTCAGACGACTCGCGACGGGTCTCTCCGGCAACTCCTCTCAAAAATGAATGAAGTATATATGTTTCTCACAGAAACGGACCTGGAGAGCATCAAAACAATGAAAACCGTCGTCACGAAGGTATGTCAGCAGACGCTCGAGTGTTCCTATTTCATTCGCGACTACTCCAAGAGCAAGAATTTCTGTGAGTCGACAAGCAACAAGTGGTCGTCAGTGAGCTCACACAAGCTGTTTTGGCAGGGACGAGGCTTGGCAGAAACATCGTATCGGAAACCGATGAGACAGTAAAGAGATACAGTGCCGTTTTCGATGACCTCATGCAACAGTTTCGGGATAGAGCAGTACGAGACACGGTGGTGGTCGTGCACCGAATGTTGGAAGGCATCCAGGAGCTGAGTATGTGCTTCATGCGGCAGAATCTCGATGATTTCTGACATTGTTTCAAGTGAAGGGCGCGGACCTGAGCGGGATGAAATGTGCTGAAGGAGCAGGATTGGATACGAGAAAGAAGTGTTTGCCGGGAACGCGGGAGGAAATCCTGGATGAGATCACGACTTGGATCAACAACACTGAGGATGACTCTCGTGTATTCTGGCTGCATGGAAACGCTGGCACGGGCAAATCGTCCATCGCCCACACGATTGCAGATCGTTTCCGAGGGCTCGGACGCCTGGGATCTTGTTATTGCTTCGACCGTACTCGAGCGGCCCAACGACGTCATGAAAAAGTTTTCACAACAATTGCACGAGGTCTCGCTGACCGTGATGAGCAAATGCGACACGCGCTAGCAGATGTTGTCCATCATGACAATTCTCTTACGGATACGCCAGACATCATGCAGCAGTGGAAAGAGCTGATCATGAAGCCTGCGTCAAAGCTTTCGGAGGCGATGGTGGGACCTACTTTGATTGTGATTGAGGCATTGGATGAGAGTGGCGATCACGAGACACGACGGCATCTCCTTCGAATACTGGCTGGCAAATTGGAAGACGATGACACCCGCATTACCAAGCTTCCTCCCAACTTTCGGATTCTCATTACATCGCGACCCCTCCCAGACATCCGCAATGTGTTAAATAACGTCCAGCATGTGCAACAAAAGTCCATGGATGATATTTCATCAACGTCAACTGAGCGTGACATTTTGCGCTATGTCACCAACGAACTTACAGATGTGAAGGGCATCCATGGCGACGAACTCTTACCATCCCTCGCACGCGAATCTGGCAGACTGTTTGAGTGGGCACGTCTAGCTTGTGCATATGTCAGGGGAGAGCACAGCCCTGGGCGAACTCTGCGCGAAAGGCTCAAAGACATCATCAGCCACAATGATTATCACGTTCCACTCCTCGACCAGATGTACAAATTGACGTTGGAAAACATGTTTCCCCAGAACCAGCAGCAGCGCAAGGCATGTCTCGATCGCTTTTGTTCAGTCATGGCACAGGTATTAGGAACACTAGAGCCACTCCCCCTCGCTTCATTGTGTTCAATGAAATGTCATTTCCCCGACGAGCGCGACCCGGAGATCGTTACTTCAATCATCAACTCCATGGCTGCTCTACTGAGCGGAATTACGGATCCATCTGCCATTGTCCGCCCCCTTCATGCATCTTTTCCCGATTTTCTCACAGATAAAGAGCGGAGCGGCGAGTTCTTCGTCGACACGTCTCGCGTTCACAAAGATCTTGCATTTGCCTCCCTTGGAGTCATGAAGCACGAACTAAGATTCAATATATGCCGACTACCCAGTTCCTACCTCCCTAATTCCGAAATCGCCGACCTGGATGAACGAGTCAAACAGCACATCTCCCCCGAGTTGTCCTATTCCTGCCGATTCTGGACCGATCATCTGCGAAAGGCGGCGTTTAACTTGGGCCTCGCCGAGGTGATTCGAGCATTCTTTAACCACACGCGGTTACTATTCTGGTTTGAAGTGCTGAGTCTGCTCAAGATGGTCAACACGACCGCTGGCTCGCTGTCATCTGTGATCGAGTGGGTCGAGGTTCGTGCATGAGCCCTTATTTTCTATATCGTTGTTCTGACGTGAACCAGCCCCACCCAACAGAATGCACAGATATCTCGGATGATGCTGCAGATGCCCAGAGATTCATGCGCATGTTCGGCCTTCCCATTTCCTTCAGCACCCCCCATTTATACGTATCTGCACTGTCGTTTTCACCAAAGGAGTCACGCATCTTCACGAAGTTCGCAAATGCATTTCCTTCAGTGTTGCGAATCGTTTCTGGCCACAATGTATCCTGGCCAGTGATTCAGCAGGTGATGTGTGCAGATTCCGCCGTTTTGTGTGCTGCATTCTCTCCGGATGGCAAGCATATCGTGTTAGGGTTATCCAAGGGTATCATCCAGGTGTGGGATGCTGAGACTGGCGAACGTCTTCGGCTTCCTCTCGTGGGCCATCAGATCCGTGTCAACTCTGTTGCATTCTCGCCGGATGGCAAGCGCATTGTGTCGGGGTCATCGGATAACACCATCCGGTTGTGGGATGCCGAGACTGGCCAGCCTCTCCGACCACCTCTCAAGGGACATACAAGTTATGTCACATCTGTTGCATTTTCGCCAGATGGCACGTGCATCGTGTCGGGGTCATGGGACCACACCATTCGGTTGTGGAATGCCGAGACTGGCCAGCCTCTCCGACTACCTCTCGAGGGACATACAAATTATGTCACGTCTGTTGCATTTTCACCAGATGGAACGCGCATCGTGTCGGGGTCATGGGACCATACCATTCAGTTGTGGAATGCCGAGACTAGCCAGCCTCTCCGACCACCTCTCAAGGGACATACAAATTATGTCACGTCTGTTACATTCTCGCCAGATAGCAAGCATATCGTGTCGGGGTCTGACGACCAGACCATTCGTTTGTGGGATGCTGAAACCGGCGAGCCCGTGAGCCCACCTTTCCAGGGACATCAGCGGGCGGTCACCTCTGTTGCATTCTCTCCAAACAGCAAGCACATTGTGTCGGGGTCAGAGGACCGTACCGTTCGGTTATGGGATGCTGAGACTGGCAAGCCACTGCAGCCACCTCTTGAGGGACATGAAAGTGGTGTCACCTCTGTTGCATTCTCACCAGACGGCAAGCGCATCCTGTCAGGGTCATACGACTCTACATCTCACCTGTGGGAGTCCACGACTGGGGAGCCGCTGCATCCACCACTCGTGCAACATGGTTTCATCTGCTCTGCTGCATTCACGCCGGATGGCAAGGGCATCTTGTCAGAGTCATGCCACAACACCATTTGCTTGTGGGATGCCGAGACTGGCGAGCCACTCCGGCCACCTCTCAAGGGAGCTAAGAATGATGTCTTGATTACCTCTGTTGCATTCTCGCCGGATGGCAAGTGCATCGTGTTGGGGTTATCCGACTACACCATTCTGTTGTTGGATTCTGAGACTGGCGAGTTGCTCCAGCCACCTCTCAAGAAACACAGACATTCTGTCATATCTGTTGCCTTCTCGCCGGATGGCAAGCGCATCGCGTCGGGGTCACGAGACAAGACTATTTGCTTGTGGGACACCAAGACTGGGGAGCTGCTAAGACCTCTTATGGGACATGAGGGGGCGGTCTGGTCTGTTGCATTCTCTCCAAATGGCAAGCACATTGTGTCGGGGTCATGGGACTGTACCGTTCGGTTATGGGACACCGAGACTGGCAAGTTGCTGATCCCTCCTCTGGTGGGACATAAGAGTGTGGTCACGTCTGTTTCATTCTCTCCAAATGGCAAGCACATCGTGTCAGGGTCAGACGACAAGACCATTCGCTTATGGGATGCAGAGACTGGCGAGCCGCCGTGGCCACCTCTCGAGGGACATGAGTCATATGTCACCTCTGTTGTGTTCTCGCTGGATGGTAAGTGGATCGTGTCGGGGTCAGACGACAATACCATTCGGTTGTGGGATGCCGAAACTGGCAAGCCGCTCCGGCAGCCTCTCAAAGGACATGAGAGTTCTTTCGCCTCTGTTGCGTTCTCACCGGATGGCCAACACATCATGTCACTGTCATACGAAAACACCATGCAGTTGTGGGATGTCGAGACTCCCGAAAAGCTGCAGCCGCACCTCATTCGTTTCTCCATGCACCCGGGACACTCTCTTGTTGATCCTGCCATGCTTCTCGACGAAATCACTGCTCCAACACAACACACATCGGCACTCCCAGTGAGGATTCGGGATGACAATTGGGCTGTGATTGGACCGAAGAACAGGCTGTTGTTTTGGGTCCCGCCAACCTATAATCCCCGGTGGTGCCCTCCGGGGATGCGGTGGATTGTCCCAGCGCTCAACCCTCCACTAGATCTTAGTCATATGGCTCATGGATTATCATGGGAGTCTTGTTATAAAGCACACGCACGTGTTTGACATACAAATGGGTACACGTTTCGTTGTACGGTACATTATAGTGATTATAACCTTTGATAAGCACCTTTTGACTGTAGCTTCTCTTAGAAACGGAGGTTTATCGAGCATGCGAGTCTTCTATGTTGGTATTCGTCGACTTCGATAGAACGATAATGCACAGAGCTGTTGTCTGCCAAAGGGAAGCACGAGTATTCGAATTCTGTATTGAGGCATAAGTCAAAGTATTGGCACGTTACTGCATTCAGGACGGTCACAGTGAGATACAGATAGCGTGCAAGAATCCCAGTTTCCCCGTTTGTGCCTCGTCTTTTCCTAATATTGTTTGTGCGCTCGAATGTTATCATTTGGTGTCCAGAGTTGAACACCAATCCCGCATACCGAAAGGATGACACACGCAGCGAGGCAATTCCAAGTTAGCAAGGAGACTGGGATGCATGATCAACGATGGATGTGCCAAATGGGACGTAGCCTATGTAGTCTCCCTCTGCAGAGCTGCCAGAAGAGCTGTCCCAGCTCAACCGCCCCCCGACAGGTCACGTGACATCACGAGGAGATAGTTTAGGATCTTTAGTCTGCCTTCGTGTTATAAGCTAGAACACGATGCAAGCACAAAGAATGATGTATATACAGGTAGTTCTGGGGTACAAATCAGAACGGCGGGTTGAAGCACTCGTTGCGAGGGCAACATCTCCATGGGCGTTTATTTCATTCTGCATCGAGAGCTGAGGGAAACACGAGTGAGGATCGCAGCACGGGCGGCACTAAACAAGACAGACTTGCCAGGGATCCAATCACGGAAGACTCCCTTCGTGGGTTCATCACTCATGTTCATCATGTGAAGGCACGCTTCGAGCGCCGCTCCAATTTTACCTGCCCGAACAAGTGCATGACAACGTTGTTGGTTTGCAGTTTGCCACAAGGACTTGAGATCCCAGCCGAAAAGCTGCACAAGCACGTAGTTGAGCGTGGAACGGATGTTCGGTTGTATCATATAAACGTACCACGACAAAGTCCTCGTACATAGAATGGACGTCCAATTTAGAAAAGAAAGCGGCAGCATTGACGGCGGCAGTGAAGTGGCTAGCGGCTTCTCTGTGAAGGGTGCCATTCATGGCAATGGTTCCGAGCTGGAGTTGCAGATACGCCTGATATGCGAAGCGCAGAGAAATTAGTGAGCACGCGAACGTGGGCTTGATCGAATACATGATACTCACTTCCACGACTCGACAAGCCAGAGGATCGGCACTGGGACGGGCAGCTAGCTTTTTAACAGGTAGCACTGCCTCTTCATTGTTATTTGCATTGAATAACGCGATGGCCTGAAAAACCGTAATGAAGCTTAGAGTATGAATGGAAAATTACCTACCTTAATCAAGAAAAGGAAATGAGTCGTTTTTGGGTCTGCGTCCGTGAACGTGAACGCAAGGTCAAATGCTGACATCGCCTCGTACACCTGCTGTTTTCCGTAGAGGGCGAGGCCCATGGAGATATAGCCCATCAAGGAGGGCTGAATGCTGACGGACTATGTCACGATAAAAGTTAGCCTGTATTAAGTGGGGCGTGATGGATCAGGGTGTCTTACCTTCGTTGCATCCTGCAGCGCGTCGTCCCAGTCGCATTTTCTCGCCATAATGAATGACCGAGTGGCATAGGAGTCGTAGTTGTTGGGATCAGCGTCGATCTGTTGTGTGAGCAACTGTATAGCAGCAGGCAGGTCCCCAGCTATGCATGCATTGCGGGCTGTCGTGTTTATAACGAGAATCTGCATGAAAGATGTTTGCGTTGTGCGATAAGACTCAAAGGTGGATACATACCTGGAACCCAGAGTCTTGAGCCTTGACATCAAA